>JBAIZL010000040.1:3608903-3834982 GCA_036971475.1 Prosapia bicincta
TGTTCTTCCCTTTTGCATTTATTTGAAAGAAAAATTTCAACTAAATATTTAATTTTTGCACAGTTTGTCTTTCTACATTGATTTTTTTTAAAATTTCTTAAACATTTCTAATTTTGCACATTTTTCTTAGCTCCTTCAATTTTTTATTTCAAAATCAATTACAATTCTCTTCACGTTAGTTGAAAAACATTAGTGTTGCATTATTTTCGATTTTTTTATTTCCTGAAAATTTATATATTTGTACAATTTTTTTTGTTCATTGATTTTTTTTTCAACTTCAATGTAGTATACACATTCTAACTACTTTCTTGCAGTGAAAAAATATATTTGAAATATTGACAAAAACGTTATCAATAGGTTTTGGATAAAATAATTAAATTTGGGTAAATAAATAGAAATTACTTTTAACTCATCAATTTAACAACTCTTTCTTGGTGTCAAATATTTTGCATTAATTGTATGTGCATAAAATAATGCCAGAACACTACCCAAACGTTTTATGAGTTGTAAAACTGTCAATTAAAGAATTCATATTTTGACCATTCACAGAAAAGTATTAACAGTTAGTGCATGGTAAATAAAGTCTTATACTACAAATCTGGTAACAGAAATTTGTTCATGTGAAACTTTATTTATAACAAATAAGTCCAATAATACATGGGTTCACACTTTACGTGTCATCGTAGATCGAGCCCCTGCATTTTAAATGTATGTCACATGATAAACTAGATACAAAAAGGGTTGCAGCTAAAGCAACGGAAAGGGGCATAGCTTGAAGCAAAATATAAAACAATCATTTTAAGATGTCTTTGTTTTTTTAAGTGAAAAGCTACTAGAGTTAGAACCGAAATGGAGAGAAAATAATGACAAAAATAGGAATTTATTAATGTGGACAAGTGTGATTATTTAATTGTAAAAATCTCTTGTCAGAATAATAAAAACTTGCAAACAGTATAAAACTTAGCTTTAAAATCCACTTTTGGTTATTTATAACATATATCTTTCTGGCTGCAGTTTTCCTTTCAAAAGCCTCGACGTTTGCATCTGTAAACTGGTAAATGTTTTTATAACCTTAAGCATATTGTTATTAATAAATAAACATTATAAAAAACAATAATGATAACGAGAATCCAGTTGTATAGAAAGTTTTATGAGATAATTAGAAACAACACTAGTGATAAAAAACTACATTTTACATATCTTTTTTCTCAATTACAATCCGCAGTTTTGGTTATAGTTTTGAATAAGCAGTTTTACAATTTATTGTAAATGTACTTAATATTACTAATATACTACTGATAAATATACTTATATTACTTAGTAAAAAATATAATTTTGGTTTTTTTAGATTGGAAAATTATTTACCATTTTTTCCAATTTAAAAGACAACAAGCTACCCTAAAATAATATTATTTATGTTAGATACGACAATTCTTAAAGATATTACAATAATATCACACAAACCTTCTCCTTGTCTACAATATACCTGACTTAATAAATAACAAAAAGAACCCAGCCTTAACTGATTTTGTAACCATAATTCCCTTATCATTATTTGTCAAGAATCAGTAACTAATTTATTTTAGTTTTATGTACATATATAGATAACATATTTTACCCAGTGGAACATTGAGTATTTATCCTAAGCCACACGGTTTGGCAGTTATACACCCTTGAAGTGACAAAAAAGTCTTTATAAAAAAACACTTTTTCGATGAATGTATATTCAAAATGTAATTTTATTATAATATTTACCAAGTCGTAATGAAAATAATGATGTAAAATACAACGTAAACTCATCTACTAAACAGACAGAAGGCCTGTACCAGTGAAAGAATTAACTGTCTGTTCTAGGTTTACGAATTGACGAGTTTAGCTCTCAAATATCATCAACAGTCTTCGAGTAATTGCCCGAGAAAAAAAAATAGTCTACTTTTGCGAATTACGAATGAATGCCTTCAATTTGTCCTAAATTCGATTGAAAATCAGATTTTTTTAATATTCGTAAATAATTGCCGACTTCACGTAAAACGACATGGTGCTATTAGTTTATCAAAATTGTGTGCAAAATTTATTTGCTTTTTTGTTAAAGTAAATTATTGTTACAACCTATCGTCATGTGCTGCCGTCAGGTGGATTTATGGTGAACTATTAGATACACGTATGCTGCACGCAACACAAAGTCGAAAAGATTACTTAATTATAGGCGATAATATAACTCAGAAACTAGACGAAATTTTGAAAAACTATTATCTCCACGTCGTTCTACATTAAATTTTGCCACCATTTATGAGTAATACAAAGAATCTGATTTTACATCCAAACTTAGGAAAAATTTAAGGCATTTCGCATAAGACGAAGATTACACTTTTTCTCGGGACAAATACTCAAAGACTGTTGAAGACATTTTAAAACTGAAGTAGTGGATGAAAATATAGACTTTCTTCTTTCGTTGCGTAAAAGACATTTCTTGTTGGGCTGAATATTTGACTGTTTGAAAAAAGGCTTACGTTGTAAACACCTAGAAATGTAAAACCAGGTTGTGTTCTATTACTTATAATAAATAAATTAAAAAATTACATTTAATTACATAGATCTTGATACTATACAATTCTGATTAGAAAACAGAAATTTTAAGAGCCACGGGACTTTAAAAAAGTAACAAAAATTCACACAGGACTACTCACGGGACACTGTGGACTAAGGAAACATTTGCATAAAATGGGTATCTACAAGGATGAACCAGTGTGCAGATTGTGCGGGCAGGAACAGGAGACTGCCACACACATCATTTACAGATGTGGAGTACTTGCTGAGAGGCGCTTCAACCTCTTTGGTGATGGAACGGCTTTGGTGGATGCTGAAGGTAAAACTCTAGTCAGGAAACTCCTAAACCTGGTAAGAGGGAAGGGGTTATTTGACTAGATCAGGGAGGTAAGTACAATATACCTTAAGGTAGCAGTGCTTCGGGCAATTCAAACCCGCTCCCAAGGTAAAAAAAAAAAAAAAAAAAAAAAAAAAACAAAAATTCAAGTACATCAAAGTCTGTAATTAGGTTACATTTTTTTAAAAAATAAAGGCGCAGACTTTCGCAACGTACGAGTAAAATGTAGCATTGTTGAAGGATCACATGACTACTGCCTCACGTAGATGATTACACCTTCTACATACCTATGGTAATATATTATTTTGCCTGTATGTTTGTTGTTCTGGAGGATGTATTGTTATTCGATGGGGTGAAGGAATATTTCAGCTAGGTACCTGAGATGGGGAGTCCCTTTCTCAGGCCATCGTTTTGCGTATAGAATTTTTGTTATGAGTTTGTTGAGTGTTATGATTTCTTGGCTGAGTTTTTGTGGAGTTTTGTTTTCTGTCAGCATGTTTTCTAGCATTTGAAATGATAGTTTAATGGTTACGTTGGTGTAAAAGTTTTTATGTCGAATAAAGCTATGGTGGAGTTGTTTGGTACACAGATGTCTTTAATTTTATGAATCAGGTCTGTGTTATTGCTTATGTATGTGTGGTTGTTATACTCTGTCTCTGATAAGTTTGTGTGAAGGTGTCGGTGTGTAGCTAATTAGTGGGCGACTGGGTGAGTTTTGTTTATGGATCAGGTCTGTGTTATTGCATATGTATGTGAGGTTGTTATACTCTGTCTTTGATAAGTTTGTGTGAAGGTGCCAGAATGTAACTAATTAGTGGGCGACTGGGTGTGTTTTGTTTGTGGATGAGGTCTGTGTTATTGCATATGTATGTGAGGTTGTTATACTCTGTCTTTGATAAGTTTGTGTGAAGGTGCCAGAATGTAACTAATTAGTGGGCGACTGGGTGTGTTTTGTTTGTGGATGAGGTCTGTGTTATTGCATATGTATGTGAGGTTGTTATACTCTGTCTTTGATAAGTTTGTGTGAAGGTGCCGGTGTGTAGCTAATTAGTGGGTGACTGGGTGTGTTTTGTTTGTGGATTTTAGGTAATTGGTGCTTGGGCTTTTATTTGTTTGTAGTATTTCTCCGGTTCTGGTTTCATAATTTCAGGAGTCCGATTGTGTTGGTTTCTGTTATTAATAAAATTACTTTATTGTCAACTTCTTGTTGGTGCATTATAATTATAGAATTGCCTTTATCTGCTTTTATAAAAATTGTGGTTAGGAGGTTGCGTTTTGTATGATGTATTTAAAGGTTGTTTGTTTAGTTTTGCTTGGTTTAGTTTTTAATGTATTTATGATGGGCATTTTATATTCAACGCCTTCTTCAATGTATTCATGCCAGATGGATTCTGTGCTTTGTATTGCTGTTCCTATGACCAAACGTTTGTATGTAGTTGCATTTCTTAGGGTGTAAGCTGTATTTAAGTCATTTGTTTGAGTCTTAATTGGTTTATATTAAATTCTATGTTTATGGGTAAAACTGGTGGTGTGTGTAAAAAGTGTTAAAATCTTGTTGCTGTTCATGACGAGCTGGTGGTTAATTACGTATTACACTTTTGCTCTTATTTGCGACCAGACTTGGTCACAAGTAATAGTAAAGTGTAATAAGTAAAAAGTGTTATTGCTTTGAGTTGAGAGTTTTGTTGTTTGTGTCTGATACTCTGTTGTTGTATGTGTGTATATTCGTTGGTGTGTTGAATGATTTCTTCGAGTACTAATAGCAAAGCATCAATGATTAGGTTCAATTATTGTTTACATAGGTCATTTAGTAAAACCCATACATCCAGCTTTATATGTAATTCTTTGAGGATTTTAGAATATCAAATATTTAAAAAACTAAACAAATAAAACACATCTATAATATCAGAATTCAAAAAATAATAAAATGATATAGTCTTCGGGAATGTATCGAAAACAAATTGTGCAAGATACTTTACCTAAAATAAATTTATCGAATTAAATAATATTTTATATTGTATATTATACAATTTGTTGAAATGAAAATATGTTGGTTTAATCCATATATCAGGTTTAAATGGCTTCAGTTGTCTACGTAAATATAAAGCGGAACAAGTTCTTTAAACTTTATGTAGACCTTCCCTCGTATACTATGTAATGGCGTTATTGGTTGTCGCTAGAAGTGCAGTTTACAAAAGCCGTATCAGCGCGCATTAAATATTATGGAGGCAAAAATAATATTTATATGAAATATAAGAGTAAAATATGTAGTTTGAATACTTCTAGATAGATATTTTAAAATTTAATTGGGCAAATAATATAAAATTCTCTACTGTAAATACATTACATAATATTTTCTTGTAAAGATATTAACAATGACTGATGTATGGTTGGCAAGTAGCATGCACTGAGGTTACATTATTGTTTCCATGGAAACATTCATTGTTTCAGGAGTCTAGGTTTATCGCTAGAAAAAAAGGAATTTTATATGGGTGTATATACAAATTATTTTATATTTACTAATAGCATAAACCTGACGTAAATGGATTTTGCTTTTTAAGCAGACTTTGTACCAGCACTCTTGGATTATTTTAAATTTGCTTGTTTCATCGTATTATAACCATCCTCACCAACATCTGTACAGCTTCTCTTTCATTAAAAGTCTTTAAATAGCAGAACACAATGCAACCAAATTCCCAACTATTTGTACATTATAATAATATTATATTAATTAATATTATACATTCGTATAATATTAAATAGCAACATTTTTAGACTATTAATCGCTAAATATACAGGAAATTTACTGAATAATATTCCTTGGAGACTAAAATGCCCCCAACTTTAGATCTAAGAACCGAACCATCCATAATATAAGTTTACGGTAATAGACAAGATCTACATAGCTTTCTATTTGGGACGTAGGTATATTTATATTAGATAGTATAATCCTTAAATGCAAATCTTCCTCATGCAAGCTAACAACAACGTTAAGGGATAGCCGTATTAACAGTAGGGCCTACTTCAACCCAAAATTAACCTCGATATTTTGAAAATAAACCTACTATATAATTTTTTCATTGTAAAAAGTTATTTTATAGGACAAGGCAAGGTGCGATGTGTCACATATATCTCCTCCATGCCCGCAATATACCTGACTTTATAAATAACGATGGGAAATCGCCCTTATATGATTTTGTAACCTTAATGGCTTTCCAGAACATATAAGTATTTGAAATAATAATATTATTTTACAATCTCAATCAATAACCATATTTGTAGACATATATCTCTGTAAAAATCTGCCTGTAAAAATATAGCTTGGGCGGATTTTGGGAGCCATGACCCGGGTTAAAACATTTAGTGATTCTCAATGGAACGATCTTATGAGCTTGGTACATGGGAAATCAATCCCTTTTTTTCACTCGCGGTAGGGATACTAACCGCATGCGTATGTGCGACAGAGCCAGCTCGCACGAGGGCTGGGCGGATTCTGGGGGCCTTAGACCAGGGATAAATAATAACAATAACTCATTTACACAAAAATGCAATTTACTCAAGAACTAGACAAAATTTTGAAAAACTAACATTTGTTGATTCCATCTTCGCGTGAGCTACTAGTAATCACTTACACTTTTTAAAAAATGTTTCCCAGGAGTTACGGTCTGAGTTGACAAAGGGACACATCTCCCGAAACGGCCGTCCTCAACAAGCAAAGTAAGTGCTACTATAGGCAAGTTAAAACATTTTTTTAAAAGTGTATTTGAAAAACTATTACCACCTCGTCATTCTATGTTAAATTCTGCAACTATCTATTCATATAACAAAAAATCTGATTTTTCACCGAAATGTAGAAAAAACTGAAACCATCCTTCACAATCCGCAAAAGTCGAACATTTCCCGTTTTCTCAGAATGATTGCTCAAGAACTGTTGGTGACATTTTAAAACTAAAAACAGGGAGTGAAAATATAGACTTTCTTCTTTCATTTCGTACAAGAAACATCCTGTGTATCATAATTTGCAAAGATATGACTGTTTTAGAAAATACTTGCATCGTGCAAACCTGGAAGTTGTGTATTATCACAAGTTGCTCCTTTATTCCGTTTTTATCTCCAAATGTACATACTGCATTAAGTTATTTTTTTTAATTTATAGGTTAATATTTCTCTGGTAAAATTTATTGGTTTGGGGGGGATCACGTCCACAGTGTGCTCCCTGGCTACACCCCCGAGATATACTGCACAAAGTTTTTTTTAAATAATTTATAGGTTAATACTTTTCTAGTATAATTAAATGGTTTTGGGAATTACGTGCCCCCTGTGCTTCCTGGCTACGATACAGAATTATAGTGTATAAAGTTATTTTTTTTAATTTATAGGTTAATATTTTTCTGGTAATATTAAATGCTTTGGGGGGATCACGTGCCCCCTTCGGTCCCTGGCTATGCCCTTGAGATATACTGGATAAAGTTAGTTCTTTAAAATGTATAGGTTAATATTTTTCTGGTAAAATTAAATAATTTGGGGAAATAGTACCCCCTGTGCTCCCTCGCTATGCCTCTGAGACATACTGAATAAAGTTATTTTTTTAAAAATAAGTACATCAAAATATAATATATCTTTATTAAATTGTGCCCTAAGGGCATTTATAATATTTCCCTAATCACATTTATTACCCTTGGAAAAACATCAAATCACATTCTGACAAGGTCTCAGAATATGCAAAAAAATAATAAACATTAAATCTATATCTAATGAGGTTCTTAATATTATCTAGTTTAACTACATGAAATCTTATAAACAAATTTGAAAACACCAATAACGAAAATTAGTTGTGGAATTATAAAAAATTTGCTTCCATAACTATAAAATTAAAAATATATTATGCAAATTAACATTCATCATTTTAAAATTCATAATTTTTTTTCTTAGTATAGTTCACAAACAGTTCTACACCGGTATTCCTGAGACATTTGTACTGTATTTATCTTTAAACCTGTTGGTTGATAAATGCGTTAACCTGTACTCTAACGGGAAAAAAATGAACTACTTGATGCACAGACACAATTTAGCTATTTTTATGAAATATTTGTATGCTTTTTACCATTTTTTAACAAAATTATTAAGGAAAAGTGTTTCAAATAAGAGTTAGTGTTGAGGTTTGACAAACCCGATATAAATTGATGACGTTTTAATATAATAACAAGACGACGAAAACAATCCTCTCGGGCATACTTGTTTCACCGGAGTAGAACAACATGAACATATGTTTAGACACTCCCGGGGAAGGACCGATGCCTCTAGGTGTCCCTTGGTTTCACCAAATCAAATTTCAAAAATTTCCATAATTACTTTGCTATATTTCCAGTATAGTCTTTATTACACCTTAGCGGCGACTATGTTCTTCCCTTTTGCATTTATTTGTAAGAAAAATTTCATCTAAATATTTAATTTTTGCACAATTTGTCTTTCTACATTGATTTTTTTTTTTTTAATTTCATAAACATTTCTAATTTTGCACATTTTTCTTAGCTCCTTCAATTTTTTCCTTCAAGTAGTGGATGAAAATATAGAATTTCTTCTTTCATTGCGTAAAAAAAAATTTCTTGTTGGGCTGAATATTTGACTGTTTAAAAAAAAGGCTTACGTTGTAAACACCTAGAAATGTAAAATCAGGCTGTGTTCTATTACTTTTAATAAATAAATAAAAAAATTACATTTAATTACATAGATCTTGATACTATACAATTCTGATTAGAAAACAGGAATTTTAAGAGCCACGGTACTTTAATAGACCTATTGCTAAAAAAGTAACAAAAATTCAAGTACGTCAAAGTCTGTAATTAGGTTAGATTTTTTAAAAAAATAAAGGCGTAGACTTTCGCAACGTACGAGTAAAATGTAGCACTGTTGAAGGATCACATGACTACTGCCTCACGTAGATGATTATTCCTACGTAATTGTTATTACGTGCATAGAATGTCATAATGTGAAGTTAGTATTGAAGAAAGTTTGTGTAATATCACGCTTTTAATTTTAATAAAAACAACAACATTTACCGTAAATAGATTTATTATTTGTTGATAACAAATATACTCTAACCGCATTCTTATTACATATGTTGCCATGTACGTATATATTTATATAATAACTAGCTGACTCGAGGAACTACGTACCAACAGTCACTGAATGGAGTGTTAACATTAGCTGAAATTAATGTAGTATTTTATTAACATAATAATAGCTGAACTGATAGAAGTCGATCGATCGAAGTTCTTGATTGAATGTTATCTATTCAAGTGCACTCCGATATACAATATTTTGGCTTTTCTCTCTGGCGCGAACACAAATAAATCGGAAGGTTTTCCAACGAGTGAGCAAGCCACATACAGCTGTTAATGTGAGAAACATGCATTTTCAAAATTAAGTCCAAATAATTTTAATTTTTAATGTTTTTGGCAATCAAAATTTTGAATAAATCCAATGAAATGTCTTAAGATGAGATAGGATGGAAAATCATATTTTATGCTTTTTGGTACTTAAAAAATACATGTTGAAATAAATTGGCTTGTCGTCGGGAAGCTGTTCTGCTAACACCTAGCGCCGTTTTATAGGTTATTATTTTTCTGTTAAAATTGAATGGTTTGGGGGGAGTCACGTGCACCCTGGCTACGCCCCTGTGACCTACTATGCTAGAAACCTTTCCAGGAATGTACTCATCAATTTCCCAAACTTTTATGGCGATCGGATCAGTGGTTTAGTAACACATAAGGCTCATACATACATACATACAAACATTCATTTATATATATATATTTAAGATCAAATAATATACACAAATACAAGAATATTTAATTTATTGAATAATAAACTCAAAGCTTTTCGTTGGTTTACATTACCAACATCCTCAGGAGTTACAATACTAAGAATGATTAATAAAAAACCGTTTAACAAACATGAAGTTACTAGATCTACTAGTAGCTTCATGTTTGTTAAACGGTTTTTTATTAATCATTCTTAGTATTGTAACTCCTGAGGATGTTGATAATGTAAACCAACGAAAAGCTTTGAGTTTATTATTCAATAAATTAAATATTCCTGTATTTGTGTATATTATTTGATCTTAAAAATATTCTAACAGGAAAACACATTTGATATTCTATATATATATATATATATATATATATATATATATATATATATATATATATATATATATATATTAAGTAAGGCTAGTATGGATACACAATTTAACATTAGACTTATGGAAGGCTGTACAATGAACCATCCTAAGCCTTTGGGGCGGAGCCCTGTGGATGGATCTGCATCAAACTTCACACGAACCATCCTGGGAATAAGTGAAATAATACATCCAAATTTCATTAACTTCTGTTCAGTTCTTTAGTAATGCATAAGGTGCATACATACACACAGACATTCATTTATATATAAAAGAAGTTTCTTGATGTAATCATCTTACAGTTATTCCATTACTAATAAATACTTTTAAACCCACATTTGCTAGATTATGTATAGACACGCTTTTATTGGCTTTTATTTATTATACTTCCTAGAAGTAACTGCCAATTTGCTACGAGCCTATCATAAACTGCTTTGAAACACGTTCGACTTTCTGAAATATTAACTAATTTATTTTAAATTAGATAAATAGTTTAGAATACATTTAACTTACTTAGATATCTTGTGTTCTCGGCAATCATAAATAACAATAAAAGTTACCAACACTCTTGGAAACATTAAATTATAATATTTAGGAATCATAACCTAGAAACTAAAATGTGCATTTTACCAGCTGATCTGAGGGATTGTTTAACAAAGACTGATTGTTGTAAGTCAATGCAAACGTGTTTGTGACGTCACTGCTTCGGCCTACGTTCCGAGTGTGTAGCATTTTACTTTGGCAATGGCTGGGGCGTGTTGAAGAAGTGATGTGGTTTAAACTCATAAATGTGAAAAGCAAATAAGTTCCTGTTCATAAAAACTACACAAGGTTTGCATACAAAAGTGTTTCATTATTGGAAAAGTTTATATCAAATCGACTTCAAAATTTTCAAAGCAAACCTACATAAACACCAAATAAAATGGCCGAAAATTATAAAACAAATCACTTATACAACTTACAATTCTCGATTTTAAGGCAAACGTGAAACCGCTTAAGGCAAATGTGAATCAACCCTGATTTTACATTCTAACAAGAAACACTTTTTTTTATAACTGTTAAGAGCTAGTAGTAGTGATTAAACCTTGAAAAATACCAAAAAAACTTTAATATCCTCAAAATTATATAACCTCGATATTTCTCTGTAAAGCGGAGCGCTATAAACTACAGAGATAAGCTACAGTATACCTAAATGTACCTGGTCAAGTTAGTTTTAAGTGGAAAGAATTTTGTTTCCTACATCAAGTACGTTGGATGTACACGGAGGAACATCGGAGGTCTTCACTTAGATTACGTTCTGAAACCTACTTTTATTTCTTTTTTCTAATCAAACTTTTATAATAAATTGTATTGTTATAACAATATTGTAAAGTAACATAGAAACTACTAAAAAAATAGGACTTCTACTGAACCCTGATACAGTAAAATCCCTCATATTCAGATCAATGTGACAACAGCCCGAACCGGGTTTATTAATAGTGAGAATAAAGACCAGCCTAGCTAATCACAAGTGTCGTCATTGTTTCATTGATTTGTTAGTTTCAAGAGAGTTTATTTTCTGATATGTCACGCACGAGACTAGACATTTGTACAGGGATATTTGTCGACTGTCAAAACTTACAGCATAAATAAAGAAAGATATTTATAGCACATTGACGTTCTGTTATCTAAACATAACTGATACGGACATTCAAACACAACATAACAACTAACGTGAACTAAAGCATAACAGCAACAGAATGGGGAGGAAAAAACATACCGCTTTGATAAAAACATTTCTTGGAAGCCTGTCATTTCCTTTGCATGGCGTATTGATATAAATATATATCTAGAGCTTCCGATTCATTTTCTTTATGCCTATAAACATTTCTTAGACGTCCGATTCATTTCCTTTCAATTATATAAAATGGATTTAAATAGAAATAGGCTCGAATTACACAGACGATTGAAATATCAGAGACTCGGATTTCAGAGACTAACTCTTGTACATATATTAAACAAACTGACTACATCACGCATTCTATTCGTAAGAACGGCAGTAAAAATATCGCAGGCAAACTGTTAATATAGACTTAAATGTGTTTTACTTTTCCCAGATATTCTAGATCCCACGTTCCCTATTGGATTATATAGGTTAGTTGTTAGATCCCACAGGAGAGCTTACAATTTGTTTCTAATGTCCATTGTTAACTGAAAGTAAGCATTATTAGGTAAAATTGTAACTAATTCCAGAAAACCCTTATCATTAAACTTAGTGAGTTCTCCTATTAAATACCAAAGTTTTAAACAATTAGTTGCCACGTTTTGAACAATGTAATTTGTAAAAGAAAAATCCAATATTACTTGTTTTTAAACTTTACATTGCATCTTAGAATTTGCCCCTTCAAACCTACTTTATGCAATTACATCTACATGGTTGTCATAGAATGCGTACGGGCAAATAGAAGGGACACTGCTTATTACTGTATTAAACAATCTATTTAAGTAGTTTTTGTCCTTTAAATAAAAACTATTCCAAATTACCGCGGAAACGTGGAACCGCGGATAATGAGGACGAAGTGTGTTAAATACTATATCTACCAACAATTACAGTATACAGTAGTACATGTACATAGATACGGGAATTGCATAAGTACATTATATACTGTATAATTTGTAAAATATTACAGTACTGTACATAAGTATTGTTATGTACAGAAGGGCCATTGGGATTGCTGTTTGTACTTCCCATCACGTAGTGTACAGTACTTCATTCCCCTTGTAGCCACCAACAACCAATGTTTGTTATCAAACGCGGAGGCAATTATTTGCCTTTGAGAACTTATTTAATAGAGCTGTACAGACAGTATGTATGTGTGAATTGGTACACTTCACAATTTACACGTTAAAAAAAATACTACGTACGAAAAAAAGTTTTAAGTTGAAGTTGAGAACAAGAAAGTTTTATTTAGAAACATCTTCATCTGAAAGTGGGAGAGACTCGGTGCTCGAAAAAGAACGGTCTCTTACGTTTAGTGATGCTGACCATAACTGGGACGTTTTTTTTCTACTTGAAAAAACATTGTGATAGGAGATTGTTATTCTTTCATTTCGCTGAAGACTTGCTGAAGGGACTGCATGGCATCCGAACTCTTTCTGATGACTTTAATTCCACGTTCCATAAGTGGGCCAAAATCAATTATTTGATCTTTCAAACCTTTTAGCATCCAGAAACCTTCTCCTAATTCTTCCCGTGTTCATGTCAGAGATGGCTGTTTACGATTTACGAACGGTTGAACAACTATTCTTCAATTCTCAGCGTGACAACATATCACGGAGGCACAACTGTACTTGCCTGTAAAAATCTCTCGTCAGGATGATATAATAATAGACAAACCTGCAAATAGTATATAACCTACCTTTCAAATCCACTTTTGGTCATTTATAAAATATGATTTTCCGGTTCCGGTAGTTGTCACATGTTTTCCTGTCAGAAGCATGAACCCGACGTCTGCATCTGTAACCAGGAAAATATTTTCATAATTTCAATTATACTTGGTATTTATAAAAGAACATAATCAAACATAGCAATGGTAATAAAGATACGTTTGTATTCTACAAAACTTCAAGGTTCTATGGAGTAATTAGAAACAATATTGGTGATAAGATACACATTGCTACAATTATAAACCTAGGACCGACCCTAAACGTCTTGTGGAGATGAAATGTAACTCCCTAATTTTATGGCAATCTCAGCTGACTATATAGACACCACATCATCCAATCAGTCCATCTCTAGGAGGAGCAAACCTAAAGTGTGTTTGTAAGAGATAAGGAAGAGAGCAGAAATATAAGGATGTAAACCAATGCATGTTGCAACAATTATACTCCTTGCGTTCAAGCAATGCAACACGCATATTTATTATTCCTCACCATGCATATTCAAAAACAAAAACATGAAATCAAACACAGTTTAACCATTTAAATCATAAAAACAAACGCATTTCAAAGAATCAAAATTAACTAGAAATCACCCCTATTAAACATTTTAAATAATTCAGAAAACCCACACATTTGAGAACCAAAATAAAAACTTAAAATCTAGTCATTTTGCCAAACCAACATTAATTCATAACAAGAAACACATTCCTTGAAACCATACATAAGTTTTGATACGTGATTACATTTATTTATTTACTATTGCATGCCCATCATGTCTACAGGACGTATTATTGTTCGTTGGTACGAATTGGTACATTGGTGTGAAGCTTTTTATGTCGGATGACGCTATAGTGGAGTTGTTTGGTACACAGATGTCGTTCATTTTGTGGATCAGGTCTGTGTTATTGCATATGTATGCGTATATATTAGTCTCTGTCTCTGATAAGTTTGTCTATATATTTTGATATTACAGTATAAGGACTAAATGGAGTGTGATTGGGTTGGTCTATCATGAATAAAGTTATTTTATTGTCAACGCCTTGTCAGTACATTATTGCTACATTATTGCCTTTATCTGTTTTTATAAAAATTGAGGTTGGTTGCGTTAGTTTAATAGCTTTAAGGGATGTGGTTATTAGTTGTGGTCGGTTTACTGTTTAATGTGTTTATAATGGACATTTATATTCAATGCCTTGTCCAATGTATTCATGGGGAATGGATTCTGTGCTTTCTATTGCTGTTTCTGTGTCCAAACTTTTGTTTTTTGTTTTATTTCTTGGGGTGTAAGCTGTATTTAAGTAATTCGTTTAAATCTCAATTCCACTATTTTAATTCGATGTTTATGGTGTTTATTGTGCGTGGGTAAAATTGGTTATTGGTGTAAAAAGTGTTATGGTTATGTGTTGAGAGTTTTGTTTGTGTCTGATGCTCTGTTGCTGTCTGTGTGTATGTTCTTTGGTGTATTGAACGATTATGTTCAACTACTGTGTACATAAGTCATTAAGTAAAACCCATTTATCCAGCTTTATATGTAATTATTTGAGCATTTTAGGATATCAAATAGTCTAAACAACTAAACAAATAAAACACAACTAAAAGTTTAATAAAAAATATTGTTTTCAGGAATGTATCGTAGAAGACACTTTATCGAAAAAATGCAATATAAAATTATACAATTTGTTAAAAGAATAATACGTCTTTTTAATCCTAATATCAGGTTTGAATGGCTTCAGTTTTCTACATAAATACAAAGCCGATAAAATTCATTAAACTTTATGTATACTTTTAGACAAATAGGACTATTTTAATATTTAAACCGGTAAAAAATACTAAATTCTTTGTTTTAAAAATATAACAACATTTTCTTGTAAAGATATTAACAATGACTGGTGTGAGATTGCCTAGTAACATGAATTGAGGTTACATTATTGTTTCCATGGAAACATTAATTGTTCCTGGAATCTAGGCTTGTCACTAGAAGGGAGGTAATTTTATCTGGGCGTCTAGCTAAATTATTTTATACCTACTAATAGCATAAACATGGTATGATTAAATTTTATTTTTTCCAGCTTTGTACGAGCACTCTTGGGTTATTTTAGCTTAGGTTGTTTAATCTTATTTTTTTATTCTCACCAACGTATGTACAGCCTCTATTTCATTTAAAGCACGATGTGTACGGCTCTTGTGCCCTTCAGGGGTCTTAAACATAAAAGGCCCAACATAAACACCTTAAACAATAAACCTATCATAAATAATGAACTTTCAACACTTAAATCAATTATACATTAAAAACACCCCAAACACAACCTAAACTTCTTAAAAGCAGACAAAGGTAATTCCATCGTAATAATGCACCAACAAGACATCGACAGGAAAGTAAACAATTTCATAACTGAAAACAAAATAACCGAACTCCAATCAGACCCCACAGCTAAATTTCAAAGAGAAATTAAACACCTTCTAAATAAATGCACCGAAATCATGAAAACAGAACAAAAGAAATATTAAAAACAAATAAAACCCTAAGCACCCACCTAAAATCTACAAAGAAAACACACCCATCCGTCCACTAATCAATCACACACAAGTACCATCACATAAACTAGCTAAATACGTAGATAAACTTATCAGATACAACATAAACTTTCACAATCACACATCCATACACAATAACATAGACCTCATACACAAAATTAGACATCCACATACCACACAACTCCACCATTGCCTCATCCGACATAAAAAACCTTTACACTAATGTGCCCATAGAACAAACACTCCACATACTACACAATATGCTCACAGCAAACAACACTACATAGACTCACACATGAAATCATCACACTCGCCAAACTCATCACATCACAAAATTACTTCACATACCAACACAAATTCTACACACAGAAATATTCCTACACCATATCGAACAACAATACATTCTACAGAACAATAATCACACACATAAAATAATTTACTACCATAGATATGTAGATGACATTTTAACGGCAAATCAAACAACTACACAATTACGTTAATACCGTACACCAAAATCTCATATTTACCCTCGAACTAGAAAAAAACAATAAATAAACTTTCTAAACCTTACCATCACCAAACACAATACCAGACATAATTTCAAAATATACAGCAAACCAACAACTACCAATATTGTCATACATAATACATCTAATCACGCCACACAACACAAACACGTTGCATTTAATCATATGTTACACAGCCTAATCAATATACCTATGCTACAGAAAGACTACGACGAAGAACTTATTACCATAAAATCGCTCAACAAAACGGCTACCAACACACACTCATAGACAACATACTCAGGATAATTAAACATGAACACCATCAAATGGCCACACAGACAAACCACACAAAAAACAACAAATACATATCCCTCACGTACCACAACAAAAACACACACAAAATATGCTCCACATTCAAAGCACTCCATTACCAAATATCCTACAAAACAACAAACACTTTAAGACAGCACTTACAACCTTTTCAAAAACAAACTGACAAACACAAACTCTCAGTTATTTACAAATTAACTTGTAACGATTGTCCCAACTATTACATCGGCCAAACCAGCAGGTCATTTTATACACACTTCGAAGAACATATTAACCAAAGAAAGCAAACAAACCCTAAATCCAGCTTCACAAAACACCTAAAAAACACAGAACACACACACACAGACATACATACTAATTTTAATGTTCTGCACACATTAAAACAAAGTAAAAAACTAACAACTTTAGAAAAATACGAGATATACAAACACTACGTAACAGATAAAGAAAACATATTAAATGATCACACACATTTTGAAACCAATCGCCTCTTCCATTACATGACACACAACCAAAATATCTACCCCATTACACAGTCATAAATCCATCCTTAATACCTAACCGATGCCATCAGTAGACTGTTAGCTTCCTAAGAGGAACGAATGTTTTGAAATGCGTAAGCAATTACATATTCACTTAGTTAAGTACTTTTTAAATATAGTATCAAAGTGTATGTATGGGGGTGAGTTGGTTGGTCCTTGTCCTGCCCCTGGATAGTTTTGAAATCTTGTGCGACATGACCAATATTCACAGTGAACTGAACGTCAACATTAGCTTTCCTTGTGTAAGTCTCCCACAAATGATGCTAAACCTCGCAAGCGGTCCTTTTCAAGACTTCAGACGTGCCACGCTAACAGCAAGACGAGAACATCCTGACAGATTAAAAGTCATTTTTTGGAATATTCGGGGACAAAGTATTAAATCAATACGCCGTCATTTTAATATTGACAAAAATCTCGTAATGAGACTGAGAGAAGTGGGGGGGTTTTTAAAAGAATTGAACTATGGTGCCCATCAAGAACTTTCGCAGACACTTTTATTTGCGATGCCAAAAGGAAAGCTAAACCCCTTAAAGGGCGCGTTTCAGTTGCTACTACTTATCAAGAGCAGAAACTAAAAATAACACATAATAAGGATTTATTAGTTAACAAAGACATTGAAAGGATTGGCATAATGCACTAGAATGCGAGATCACTGAAGAGAAAAGCTGATGAGCTAAAGAAAGTAATGATCAATATAAAATAAAAATAACTTGTATTCAGGAGTCCTCCCTTCATCAAAATTAAAAGTACCACCCTCGCTTCAAAGGTTACCAAATGTTTAATGTCTCCAGAGAAAACCGTGGAGGAGGTGGTTTAGTTACATAGATCCATGAGACACTCTCAGTGGAAAATGAGGAAATTATTGTAAGAGATGAAATTGAGCTAACCAAATATAAGATACAAGTAAGCAATGGCATCGCCTTCACCCTCGTTAATGTTTATATACCGAATCAGGGAATTAATGAAGAAGATCTTAACGTCTTACAGATCAATGATAAGAATGTGTTATTGGTGGGTAACTTCAATAGCAAACACCGTAGTTGGAACAAAGGCCCAACTAATCAAAACAGTCAAATACTCTTCAAGTGGTTGCTTAACAATAATCAGGTACTAGCAAACAAAAAATTCGAACCGACCTTCCAGTCGGCTTCAACGGGTAGTTTGAGTACGTTAGACTTGACTATTTCATCTCCAGCAATAATGAACAAATTATTAAATTGGCATATAGGCCAGGACTTAGGAAGTGATCATTTTCCGGTATTCTTCGAAATTGATGGGGGAAGCAAAACAATTACCAACAATACGATTGTCCACAGCAAAATACAAACTTTCAAAAGCTAACTGGACTCTTTTTGAAAAAGAAACTCAAATTGTCTCATTAGTGGAAAATGTAACTTCAGAAATCATTGAATCGCTTCTTGTGAGCGCAGCTGAAAAATCCATCCCAAAAATCCATCCAAAATGGAAAGCAAAACTATATGAACAGCTGGTGGAGTCAAGAAATCCAAGAATTGAGAAAAAATAGAATTTCAGCCAGGAAGAAATGGAAAAAATCCAGGTCATCATACGACAGGATTTTATACAATAAATGTAACGCTACACTACACAAAGCCATCATCGAAGCGAAGCAAAAATCATGGAAAAGTTTTGTTGGTTCAATGAATGCAAACACACCATCAAGCACAGTCTGGAAATGCTTCTGTGCAACAAATGGTCAATGCTCTCAGAAAATTATTTCTATTAGAAAATCAAATGGAGACTTATTAACGGATGACAAATTAAATACCGAAGAATTTGCTAAACATTACTCAGAAAAAGCAGGGAGAAGAATTGCCTGGCCAAAGACTCTTACTCCTATCGAACAATTTCTAACATGTAGAACTGAGCTGCAGTTTCGTTGTTTCGATCCAGACTCCCCTTTCACATTAGCCGAACTGGAAGATAGTATATCTCTCTTAAATAGAGCCGCTCCCAGAGAAGATAATATTCACAATGAGATGCTATCGCACTGTTCGAAGGAAATGAAAGTAAAGACACTTCAGCTTTTCAACTCAGCTAAATGTTTAAAGCATTATAGTGGATCTTACAAAATTCATCCAGAATATAAGACATGCCTGTGCTTCTTGCAGTCTTAGCTCTGCAGTCACAGTTCTGCACATGCATGGTATTAACCTTGACTTTATATGAAGGAGCAGACAATATTTTTGGTGCACTACTTATTTATAGTATGTATTTCTTTATGTTTACTTTATTGAAAACCCACATGTGAACATAGATTTGTAATTCATTTTCTCAATGCAAGGAAGGCATGTTAAGCCACCCTAAATTCATTAACAGATTTGTAAGGTGTATGGACAAAATGCAATATATTGGTAAGAAAAAAATTCAATCATAGATATGTAAATTGGATGATAACGACTGAAATAGTAGTCCGTCCTTAGTTAAGGATGAATTTTGCCCATGCCATTGATAAAAAAATTCTTGAAATCCTTATGCTTAAAATTATTACTAGACTGAAAATATTGGAAAGAACCCCAATACCACAAAAATAACAAATAAAACAAGTTACTTAAGATTAAACCCTTATGTACATTTCGATGACCATTTCATCATCATCAGAGGGTCTTATTACAAAATTACAATCAAGCAAATAAGAATTTACAAACTAGAGTTATCATCGCTCTAGTTTGTAACTTCTTATTTGCTAGATTGTAATTTTGTAATAAGACCCTCTGATGATGATGACAACGTCATTGAAATGTACATAAGTGTTTAATCTTATAGAACTTGTTTTATTTGTTATTTTTGATTATTTTTGTGGTATTGGGGTTCTTTCCAATATTTTCATTGTAATATATTGTACCACTTGTGCTCTTGATATCGTATATTAAATTATTACAATAAAAAAATTGAAAAAACCCCAATATCACAAAAGCAACTAACCACTTGTGAATATTTACAAACTTGCCTATTGTAGCACTTACTTATATTTGTTGAGATCTGCCGTTTCGGGAGATGTGTCCCATTGTCAACTCAGACCGTAACTGATCTCAAGGTTTAAGTGGGTTAGGGTATTAGGTTGGGGCTGGGATATTATAGTGGTGTGGGTGTATTTTGTGATTATTAGGAGTTATAATGTCAAAAGGTGTGTGTGAGTTGTGATGTAATTATGTATTGAGTATGTGTGTAGGGTGTAGTTTGATTTGTCTGTATATTTCGTATTGTTCGGTTGTGTAGCGTTGGTTATTTCTGTGTTGTTTATGAAGAATTTGTAGATTAGATGTTATGACTATGTAGTCATGTTTTGTGGAATTGAGATGATCGGCAAAGTTTGATTGGTAGTTATTGTTTGTTAGTGATTTTATATGTTCTTAACATGTGTAGAAGGACCACCCTGTCTGGCTTATGAAAAAACTGAGGCACGAACTACAAATTAGTTTGTAAACCCCAGTGGTGTTGTAAATGGCATTAATTTTGTTGTTGGGTTTAAACTGTTTATTGAGAGTGTTGTGTGTGGAGTAGGCTATTTTGTAGTTGTATGTCCATAGTGTGTTGGTTAGATTGTGGGTTTTGGAAGATCTGTATGGTATTGATGAGTATTTTATGGTATTGTCGTGTTGTGTGTTTGTATTTGGGTTAATAAGTTCATTTTTTAGGCGGTTGTATAATTTGTCAATCATTGTTGTGTTGTATCTGTTAATTTGTGCTATGTTTTATGGTTTTTAACTTCTGGTAGTGTTCTTCTTTCTTTAATGGTGTTTCAAGCAGGCGATATATCATGGTGTTGTAAGCGGCTAGTTTAGCACAAAGTAACGGATACAACACAACAATGATTGACAAATTATACAACAGCCTAAAAATAAACCTAATAACCCAAATACAAACAAACAACACAACAATCCCATTAAATACTTATAAATACCATACAGATCTTCCAAAACCCAAAATCTAACCAACACACTATGGAAATTCAACTACAAAATAGCCCACTCCACATACAACACACTCAATAAACAATTTAAACCCAACAACAAAATTAACGACATTTACAATGCCACTGGAGTTTACAAACTATCTTGCAGTTCGTGCCCCAGTTTTTACATAGACCAGATAGGGAGGTCATTCTACACACGTTACCAAGAACATATAAAAGCACTAACAAACAATAACGACCAATCAAACTTCGCCGATCATCTCAACTCCACAAAATATGACTACATAGACATAACATCTTACCTACGAATTCTTCATAGACAACACAGAAATAACCAACGCTACACAACCAAACAATAAGAAATATACAGACACTTCAAACTACACCCTACACACATACTCAATACACAATTACATTACAACTCAAACACCTTTTATGACATTATAACTCCTAATATTCACAAAATACACCCACACCACCATAATATCCCACCCCACCCTAATACCCTAACCTGAGATCAGTTACGGTTAAGTTGACAATGGGACACATCCCCCGAAACGGCCGTCCTCAACAAATATAAGTAAGTGCTACAATAGGCAAGTTTGTAAATATTCACAAGTGTTTAGTTGCAAGTGTTTAGTGAGAACTAGTAGCTCATGTGAAGATGGAATCAACAAATACAAGTAAGTGCTACAATAGGCAAGTTTGTAAATATTCACAAGTGTTTAGTGAGAAGTAGTAGCTCACGTGAAGACGGAATCAACAAATATAAGTAAGTGCTACAATAGGCAAGTTTGTAAATATTCACAAGTGTTTAGTTGCAAGTGTTTAGTTGCAAGTGTTTAGTGAGAACTAGTAGCTCACGTGAAGACGGAATCAACAAATATAAGTAAGTGCTACGATAGGCAAGTTTGTAAATATTCACAAGTGTTTAGTTGCAAATGTTTAGTGAGAACTAGCAGCTCATGTGAAGATGGAATCAACAAGTATAAGTAAGTGCTACAATAGGCAAGTTTGTAAATATTCACAAGTGTTTAGTTGCAAGTGTTTAGTTGCAAGTGTTTAGTGAGAACTAGTAGCTCACGTGAAGATGGAATCAACAAATATAAGTAAGTGCTACAATAGGCAAGTTTGTAAATATTCACAAGTGTTTAGTTGCAAGTGTTTAGTGAGAAGTAGTAGCTCACGTGAAGACGGAATCAACAAATATAAGTAAGTGCTACAATAGGCAAGTTTGTAAATATTCACAAGTGTTTAGTTGCAAGTGTTAGTGAGAACTAGTAGCTCATGTGAAGACGGAATCAACAAATATAAGTAAGTGCTACAATAGGCAAGTTTGTAAATATTCACAAGTGTTTAGTTGCAAGTGTTTAGTTGCAAGTTTTTAGTGAGAACTAGTAGCTCACGTGAAGACGGAATCCACAAATATAAGTAAGTGCTATGATAGGCAAGTTTGTAAATATTCACAAGTGTTTAGTTGCAAATGTTTAGTGAGAACTAGCAGCTCATGTGAAGATGGAATCAACAAGTATAAGTAAGTGCTACAATAGGCAAGTTTGTAAATATTTACAAGTGTTTAGTTGCAAGTGTTTAGTGAGAACTAGTAGCTCACGTGAAGATGGAATCAACAAATATAAGTAAGTGCTACAATAGGCAAGTTTGTAAATATTCACAAGTGTTTAGTTGCAAGTGTTTAGTGAGAACTAGTAGCTCATGTGAAGATGGAATCAACAAGTATAAGTAAGTGCTACAATAGGCAAGTTTGTAAATATTCACAAGTGTTTAGTTGCAAGTGTTTAGTTGCAAGTGTTTAGTGAGAACTAGTAGCTCACGTGAAGATGGAATCAACAAATATAAGTAAGTGCTACAATAGGCAAGTTTGTAAATATTCACAAGTGTTTAGTTGCAAGTGTTTAGTGAGAAGTAGTAGCTCACGTGAAGACGGAATCAACAAATATAAGTAAGTGCTACAATAGGCAAGTTTGTAAATATTCACAAGTGTTTAGTTGCAAGTGTTTAGTTGCAAGTTTTTAGTGAGAACTAGTAGCTCACGTGAAGACGGAATCCACAAATATAAGTAAGTGCTATGATAGGCAAGTTTGTAAATATTCACAAGTGTTTAGTTGCAAATGTTTAGTGAGAACTAGCAGCTCATGTGAAGATGGAATCAACAAGTATAAGTAAGTGCTACAATAGGCAAGTTTGTAAATATTTACAAGTGTTTAGTTGCAAGTGTTTAGTGAGAACTAGTAGCTCACGTGAAGATGGAATCAACAAATATAAGTAAGTGCTACAATAGGCAAGTTTGTAAATATTCACAAGTGTTTAGTTGCAAGTGTTTAGTGAGAACTAGTAGCTCATGTGAAGATGGAATCAACAAGTATAAGTAAGTGCTACAATAGGCAAGTTTGTAAATATTCACAAGTGTTTAGTTGCAAGTGTTTAGTGAGAACTAGTAGCTCACGTGAAGATGGAATCAACAAATATAAGTAAGTGCTACAATAGGCAAGTTTGTAAATATTCACAAGTGTTTAGTTGCAAGTTTTTAGTAAGAACTAGTAGCTCACGTGAAGACGGAATCCACAAATATAAGTAAGTGCTATGATAGGCAAGTTTGTAAATATTCACAAGTGTTTAGTTGCAAATGTTTAGTGAGAACTAGCAGCTCATGTGAAGATGGAATCAACAAGTATAAGTAAGTGCTACAATAGGCAAGTTTGTAAATATTCACAAGTGTTTAGTTGCAAGTGTTTAGTTGCAAGTGTTTAGTGAGAACTAGTAGCTCACGTGAAGATGGAATCAACAAATATAAGTAAGTGCTACAATAGGCAAGTTTGTAAATATTCACAAGTGTTTAGTTGCAAGTGTTTAGTGAGAACTAGTAGCTCACGTGAAGACGGAATCAACAAATATAAGTAAGTGCTACGATAGGCAAGTTTGTAAATATTCACAAGTGTTTAGTTGCAAATGTTTAGTGAGAACTAGCAGCTCATGTGAAGATGGAATCAACAAGTATAAGTAAGTGCTACAATAGGCAAGTTTGTAAATATTCACAAGTGTTTAGTTGCAAGTGTTTAGTGAGAACTAGTAGCTCATGTGAAGATGGAATCAACAAATATAAGTAAGTGCTACAATAGGCAAGTTTGTAAATATTCACAAGTGTTTAGTTGCAAGTGTTTAGTGAGAACTAGTAGCTCACGTGAAGATGGAATCAACAAATATAAGTAAGTGCTACAATAGGCAAGTTTGTAAATATTCACAAGTGTTTAGTTGCAAGTGTTTAGTGAGAAATAGTAGCTCACGTGAAGACGGAATCAACAAACATAAGCAAGTGCTACAATAGGCAAGTTTGTAAATATTCACAAGTGTTTAGTTGCAAGTGTTTAGTGAGAACTAGTAGCTCACGTGAAGATGGAATCAACAAATATAAGTAAGTGCTACAATAGGCAAGTTTGTAAATATTCAGAAGTGTTTAGTTGCAAATGTTTAGTGAGAACTAGTAGCTCACGTGAAGATGGTATCAACAAATATAAGTAAGTGCTACAATAGGCAAGTTTGTAAATATTCACAAGTGTTTAGTGAGAAGTAGTAGCTCACGTGAAGACGGAATCAACAAATATAAGTAAGTGCTACGATAGGCAAGTTTGTAAATATTCACAAGTGTTTAGTTGCAAATGTTTAGTGAGAACTAGCAGCTCATGTGAAGATGGAATCAACAAGTATAAGTAAGTGCTACAATAGGCAAGTTTGTAAATATTCACAAGTGTTTAGTTGCAAGTGTTTAGTGAGAACTAGTAGCTCACGAGAAGATGGAATCAACAAATATAAGTAAGTGCTACAATAGGCAAGTTTGTAAATATTCACAAGTGTTTAGTTGCAAGTGTTTAGTGAGAACTAGTAGCTCATGTGAAGATGGAATCAACAAATATAAGTAAGTGCTACAATAGGCAAGTTTGTAAATATTCACAAGTGTTTAGTGAGAAGTAGTAGCTCACGTGAAGACGGAATCAACAAATATAAGTAAGTGCTACAATAGGCAAGTTTGTAAATATTCACAAGTGTTTAGTTGCAACTGTTAGTGAGAACTAGTAGCTCACGTGAAGATGGAATCAACAAATATAAGTAAGTGCTACAATAGGCAAGTTTGTAAATATTCACAAGTGTTTAGTTGCAAGTGTTTAGTGAGAACTAGTAGCTCACGTGAAGACGGAATCAACAAATATAAGTAAGTGCTACGATAGGCAAGTTTGTAAATATTCACAAGTGTTTAGTTGCAAGTGTTAGTGAGAACTAGTAGCTCACGTGAAGATGGAATCAACAAATATAAGTAAGTGCTACGATAGGCAATTTTGTAAATATTCACAAGTGTTTAGTTGCAAGTGTTAGTGAGAACTAGTAGCTCACGTGAAGACGGAATCAACAAATATAAGTAAGTGCTACAATAGGCAAGTTTGTAAATATTCACAAGTGTTTAGGTGCAAGTGTTTAGTGAGAACTAGTAGCTCACGTGAAGACGGAATCAACAAATATAAGTAAGTGCTACAATAGGCAAGTTTGTAAATATTCACAAGTGTTTAGTTGCAAGTGTTTAGTGAGAACTAGTAGCTCACGTGAAGACGGAATCAACAAATATAAGTAAGTGCTACGATAGGCAAGTTTGTAAATATTCACAAGTGTTTAGTTGCAAGTGTTAGTGAGAACTAGTAGCTCACGTGAAGACGGAATCAACAAATATAAGTAAGTGCTACAATAGGCAAGTTTGTAAATATTCACAAGTGTTTAGTTGCAAGTGTTAGTGAGAACTAGTAGCTCACGTGAAGACGGAATCAACAAATATAAGTAAGTGCTACGATAGGCAAGTTTGTAAATATTCACAAGTGTTTAGTTGCAAGTGTTTAGTGAGAACTAGTAGCTCACGTGAAGACGGAATCAACAAATATAAGTAAGTGCTACGATAGGCAAGTTTGTAAATATTCACAAGTGTTTAGTTGCAAGTGTTAGTGAGAACTAGTAGCTCACGTGAAGACGGAATCAACAAATATAAGTAAGTGCTACAATAGGCAAGTTTGTAAATATTCACAAGTGTTTAGTTGCAAGTGTTTAGTGAGAACTAGTAGCTCACGTGAAGACGGAATCAACAAATATAAGTAAGTGCTACGATAGGCAAGTTTGTAAATATTCACAAGTGTTTAGTTGCAAGTGTTTAGTTGCAAGTGTTTAGTGAGAACTAGTAGCTCACGTGAAGACGGAATCAACAAATATAAGTAAGTGCTACGATAGGCAAGTTTGTAAATATTCACAAGTGTTTAGTTGCAAATGTTTAGCGAGAACTAGCAGCTCATGTGAAGATGGAATCAACAAGTATAAGTAAGTGCTACAATAGGCAAGTTTGTAAATATTCACAAGTGTTTAGTTGCAAGTGTTTAGTGAGAACTAGTAGCTCACGTGAAGACGGAATCAACAAATATAAGTAAGTGCTACAATAGGCAAGTTTGTAAATATTCACAAGTGTTTAGTTGCAAGTGTTTAGTGAGAACTAGTAGCTCATGTGAAGATGGAATCAACAAATATAAGTAAGTGCTACAATAGGCAAGTTTGTAAATATTCACAAGTGTTTAGTTGCAAGTGTTAGTGAGAACTAGTAGCTCACGTGAAGACGGAATCAACAAATATAAGTAAGTGCTACGATAGGCAAGTTTGTAAATATTCACAAGTGTTTAGTTGCAAGTGTTTAGTTGCAAGTGTTTAGTGAGAACTAGTAGCTCACGTGAAGACGGAATCAACAAATATAAGTAAGTGCTACGATAGGCAAGTTTGTAAATATTCACAAGTGTTTAGTTGCAAATGTTTAGCGAGAACTAGCAGCTCATGTGAAGATGGAATCAACAAGTATAAGTAAGTGCTACAATAGGCAAGTTTGTAAATATTCACAAGTGTTTAGTTGCAAGTGTTTAGTGAGAACTAGTAGCTCACGTGAAGACGGAATCAACAAATATAAGTAAGTGCTACAATAGGCAAGTTTGTAAATATTCACAAGTGTTTAGTTGCAAGTGTTTAGTGAGAACTAGTAGCTCATGTGAAGATGGAATCAACAAATATAAGTAAGTGCTACAATAGGCAAGTTTGTAAATATTCACAAGTGTTTAGTTGCAAGTGTTAGTGAGAACTAGTAGCTCACGTGAAGACGGAATCAACAAATATAAGTAAGTGCTACGATAGGCAAGTTTGTAAATATTCACAAGTGTTTAGTTGCAAGTGTTTAGTGAGAACTAGTAGCTCACGTGAAGACGGAATCAACAAATATAAGTAAGTGCTACGATAGGCAAGTTTATAAATATTCACAAGTGTTTAGTTGCAAATGTTTAGCGAGAACTAGCAGCTCATGTGAAGATGGAATCAACAAGTATAAGTAAGTGCTACAATAGGCAAGTTTGTAAATATTCACAAGTGTTTAGTTGCAAGTGTTTAGTGAGAACTAGTAGCTCACGTGAAGATGGAATCAACAAATATAAGTAAGTGCTACAATAGGCAAGTTTGTAAATATTCACAAGTGTTTAGTTGCAAGTGTTTAGTGAGAACTAGTAGCTCACATGAAGATGGAATCAACAAATATAAGTAAGTGCTACAATAGGCAAGTTTGTAAATATTCACAAGTGTTTAGTTGCAAGTGTTTAGTGAGAACTAGTAGCTCACGTGAAGACGGAATCAACAAATATAAGTAAGTGCTACAATAGGCAAGTTTGTAAATATTCACAAGTGTTTAGTGAGAAGTAGTAGCTCACGTGAAGACGGAATCAACAAACATAAGCAAGTGCTACAATAGGCAAGTTTGTAAATATTCACAAGTGTTTAGTTGCAAGTGTTTAGTGAGAACTAGTAGCTCACGTGAAGACGGAATCAACAAACATAAGCAAGTGCTACAATAGGCAAGTTTGTAAATATTCACAAGTGTTTAGTTGCAAGTGTTTAGTGACAACTAGTAGCTCACGTGAAGATGGAATCAACAAATATAAGTAAGTGCTACAATAGGCAAGTTTGTAAATATTCACAAGTGTTTAGTTGCAAATGTTTAGTGAGAACTAGTAGCTCACGTGAAGATGGAATCAACAAATATAAGTAAGTGCTACAATAGGCAAGTTTGTAAATATTCACAAGTGTTTAGTTGCAAGTGTTTAAGTGAGAACTAGTAGCTCACGTGAAGACGGAATCAAGAAAAAAAAAGCAACTAATATTAAAACTTACCTAAGATTAAACCTTTGATGGTTAAATCAAATGATACATTAATGGGTATAGATAAAGGCCTAACTCACCTCTATAATCTTTGCTTTATTAGTTTTATTTTCAATATATTTGTTGCATTATTTTTATTCTATATATTCTTATTGCCTATAGTTTATATTACTGACATGGCTCAAGATGGCAGACCGTTGTTTGTTAGTCGAAGGCAGAGAGGAGACGGAGAAGGGTTGGCGTCATTCTAGTTTGTAAATTATTGTATTCTATATTGTAATTTTGTAATAAAACTCTCTGTTGATGATCACATGGTCAAGGAAATGTACGTAAAGGTTTAATCTTAGGTAGTTTTTTATATTAGTTATATTTTATTATTTTTCTAGCATTGGGGGTTCCCCAATATTTTATTCTAAAACATTGCACCTCTGAGCTCTTGATGTTGTATTTTATAACTCTTGCTCTTTTTATGGAATTTCTACAATTTTCAAGATGACTTCTTCATGAAATACAGAGATTTCATAAACAGAGTACAGTACTGTATATAGCAATAATTAAGGACCACAGGAACAATATGTAAGTTAAATGAATTTTGTATTCTTTAGTATGCAAAAGGTTAGAAAGAAAATCTGTAGATAGTTCATCAGTGTTCCTAATCTTTTTTTAAATAGAGCTATTATTAAATAAATAAACAGCTGTACATGAACTCACAGTGTTGGGAATTTGTAGTAATACCACTAAAATTATTACGTAAATCATTGAAACATTATATAGTATATCATCTCCTATTTTCTTATCATGGTATTTGAATTGTCTAATTCAAAATGTAATGTTTTTGTAATTTTTTTAATACTTACATCTAACAAAACTGAATATAATTATAAATCTTAAACAATTGTTTTAAAAGGTGCAGCACAACAATATTAAAAAAAGCTGTTATTTTTATTATTGATCTTATGACAAGGACAGTTTATGGATGCTCAGATTTCAGTCAACAGCCTACCTACTACCAAAATAAAAGTTCCCTGAGGATAAGGTTTGCTATTTAAACAACGATATAGTATTAATTTGTATATATACACTCACAAGTCTTGATAGTAATCATTTTTTTTTCTCCAGACGAAAAATCAATCAAAGTTATCATCGCCTACCTTGAGTGTTATTTAAAATGAAATTTCCATAAATGAAACTAACCAAAATAAAATAAATAGTTAAAACTAATTTTAATTATCTGAAACTAAAGAAATTAAAATTTTACAAAATTTTAATAGATTCAGCTGGCTTGAAAGCAATGACTCGGTTGATAGCTGTGGCAACGTCCCTTAAAACCACCTTTAAACTACCTCAAAGATCGTAACGTATTTACTGATCAATCAACTCAACACAATCAAGCAGAATGTGCTTGACTGTGGTGGTACTTCTACAAAACTGACATAGTGGTGGATCCTCTTGCTGCATCAACCATCCATGCGTTAACAAAGAGTGGCCGTTGCGAAGACAAGTAACCACCACTTCCTCCCACGATTCGAACGAACAAATGACCTCCATGATCGGACGGTATTCTTAATGTGCCTCAGCTTGTTACCATTTACATTTTGCCATTCTTCATTCAAAACAGGGAATATTATAGTTTCAACATTTCATAAAAATCTGATGCCATCACACGTTGTGTCGATGGCACCATACTTGACGCTAATTTTGCACCTTCATCTGCTTTAGTGTTTCCAAATATTCAACAGTGACCAGGCACCCAGAGAAATGGCACCTCGACATCTCGTAATTGAAGCCTGTTTATTGAGCACAAGATCAAAATACGGTTGATAAATGAGTCAATAACACTTTTCAAAATAACAACGACGTTTTGACAGCTTGTTATATACGAGGTGTGACTATTAAATAACGAGTTTGACACTGCTGTGGATCAAGGAAGCATGCGCCAACCACCATTGTTCAAAAGCTGTTTTAGTGTGGACCTTTCTCTTTATCAGGCAGTTAGTCTGTAAACAACACCATTTAGTCAAAGCCTTTGTTCCCCTTATTTTTTTGTTTTGCTGAATAAAATGGTTAGTGTTATAGTAAACCAACAAGTTATTGTGAAATTTCTCTATAAAACTTGGAAAACTGCTACTGGAACTTTTACTTATTATCCCGGAACAAAACGCCAATCCATAAACTGGAAGAGCCCAACTTCACCAAGGGCCAAAAAAGTTGGAATGAGCAAGTCAAAACTTAAAGCAAAGATGATTGTTATTTCAATATCCGTGGGGTTGTGTACCTTCATTGCATTCCTGAAGGTCAAACAATTAATCAATATTACTACCTTGACATACTTTCTAAATTACATGAAAAGTTAAGGAGAAAATGTCCTGAAATATGGAAGGACAAATCAAGGGTTCTCCAAGATAATGAGCCAGCTCATTCCGCATTATCTGTCAAGAGGTTCCTGGCCATGTACAGCATCCCAGTGTTAGAACATTCACCTTATTCACCAGATCTTGAATCACGTGACTTCTGTTTCCTAAGGTGAAATCTGCATTAAAAGAAAAAGATTGCGTCTGTGGAAGCTATATAAGAGAAAGCGGCATGTGTCTTGAAGGAGCGGTGGAAAATTCACATGGAGCGTTGTAGGGCTGGAGAAGGAGTGAATATTGAAGCTGATAATAACTTATTATGTATAAAATAAAAATAAAATATTTTGCAATGTCAGTCTCGTTATTTAATAGGTACATCTCGTTTATGTACAGGTTTATGATGATTATAGATTTAATAGGTTACAAAAATTTACTATTCCATGTTTCATATCGTATAGTAGACGTTTATTTTTTTATTTCTGCGATTTTAGGCCTGATTAAAATGGCAAACTCGCTTTTGAAATGTCGCAGTTATTTTGAAAATAAATGGTATTAACTCATATATGAACCGTCTTTTATTAATAAAAATTTAGTCTTAAGCCCCAAGTTGAACATGTGATGCTGAATTGCTTGCCTCTGTTCACTATAAAAAGTGTTTTGTCATGTCCATATTTGTGTCATATAAGTAAAAACATTTTACAAAAAAATATACTCACGCCATTGACTTACAATTTTCAACTTAGTCCCTCATGGGACATGTTAAAGACGGAAGTTGGTTTAGAGATAATTAAAATAGACTCTTCCTAATAAATATTTAAAGGTTTAAATGAAGTTTATCCCATTTTCAAAGTATAAAATTGTAACAGGATAGCTCGATCTATTGAAGTAAACAAATATACTAAATATTCACTATTGTTAAAATATTTTTGCAGGAAATTGAATTAGAAAATTAATATAATATAGCTTTGGTTGTGTGAGAAGACACAACCAACTTGTGTGCATACCTTTCCAATAGCTTCTGTGAGAACAGATAATAATATTAAATATCCTTTTTTTTTAAACACACTCTAAAGATATACAAGGTATATTCTATTACTCCTCGATGTCAGGTAGGTCACTGTATAAAAGTGTAACTTGAAATATAGTTGGCTGTATTAAAAGTTTTACTTCTAATTCTATACTCTAATTTTAAAATTCTTTTGATAATATAAATTGTGAACCAATAGTGCATAGCCTTTAAATATGTAATGTAGGTATCAAGTCATTACTGTCAGAGTGGACTTTCACTACTTAATGATAATGTAAGGCGCATTTATAGGGATTTGTATACTTCCCCTGCATTTGTAGCTTGTTATCCTTCAAATGAATTTCCTCTTCAATTCATCACACATATTAGAACTTACAACACATTCTTTGTACTACACTTAAACCTATTCAACCAAACCATTCTTTATATTAATTTGTATGTTAAGTTTCCTTTAGTATCCCTTCACTTCATCATTACCTTAATGTAGCATTTTCATTTATGTTATTTTACTTCAATAAAATATTTCCTCTCTTTTTATTTTCTGGTAACAAGATAAATTCTTAGCTATTTATTTTCCTCCCAACATTTTCCCATTAATCTGGAGACAACTCACGGCTGAATTTTCCATATAGGCACTGAATTTCTTTTATCAACTCGCGATAGTTTGCATCCTGTTTTGTAACATAAATGGTCGCCGTATAGGGAGACTCTAACATTTACAAACACATTGATTATAGCAACCATTAAAGTCTAAATTGTTAGGTAAAAAATGGTTAAGAGATATGTAATATACAAATATTGGAACAACTTAGCAGTAAGAAAATATTTAAAATAAATTTACAGGGAATATTTAGATGAAGCGAATTGAAATGGCGTGACGGCTAGTAAACTAGCCGTCATTTTAATTTCCTTCATGGCACATTGTGCAAATTGAGACCTTTAATCTAGTATGCCCTTGACAGATTGATCTATTACATTCATGACCCTTCTGTTTCATATAACGGTTCTTCATTATTTGACAGTACGCACATCATGGGGCCTTTCCTCCAAGATTTTCTAAAATGAAACCAAATTCTGCGTAAATTCTGTTTCAAACAATTATACTTTATATAAGTAGTATAGTTCTTGAATTTTCATGAAGTGTTTTATGAATAAATTTTAAAATAATTTATATTAGTAAAAAAATAATTGTTTTTATCATTTCATAATTTGGTAACAAATATACGTGGATTTTGACTCCTAGTAGGACATTCTTGACAAGTTACATTTTTTATACTCTGCTCAAGCATTATGGACAGATTTTCAATTGAAGCTATTTTCAAAAGATGAGACGCAATTGCTTTTGCTAACTCAGCAATGAATATTCTTCTAGCAATTTTCATCTCACTGTTCTCCTTATTTATGATCTGAACATTGATTTTGGCAAGTTCAATAATCCGTTGAATATAGTCATTGGCCATCTCTGTTACTCTCTCTTTTTACTGAATATTCATTCTCCATTCTATCAACTCCTTCCTTTGATAAGTTGTAGAGCAAAATCGCATGTGGTTTAAATGAATCTCCTGTTTCGTGATCAATTTCATCGTCTGAATGTAAATTTGATAGCATTATTAATTACATTGTTTTGTTTTTTTAGGAACATATGAAACAAAAATTGTTTGATAATGATTGGCCCCAAAACCAAACGTACTGCTAAAAATTGTGACACAAAATATCACGCTGTTAGGACAGCCCTAACTGAACAGTGGAGCAACAATTTATCCCCACCCCACATCGTTGCAGTTACCTTAGTCATGGGATTAACACCAAAAAAAGGTGTCAGATAAGGTCAAAGATACGTAGCTAGCTCATTGAAATTGTAGTTCAAAAGAATAAACAATTTCCTTTACACTAACTATTTTTGTTAGGGCTCCCCTAATGGTGCGATGGATTGCAAGTTAAATGTGAGCGAAAGCAGTCTGTAATGAGGGTGAAGGTGTAGCCTAGTTAACTGTGTTAACTCTGAGTCTCATATTTCATGTGTACAAAAACAATTTTTAACTTCTTCATTATGAATGCATACAAATCCCAAATAATATCCCATATCAAAAAATTGCTCAAAGACGTCACAGACTTGGGATTCTAGGTGATTTTTCTTCATCACAGAAGTTTGGGGAAACTAGTACAAGCATGGCCTATAAAACTTTATTTTAATGATAAGGAGAAGAGATCTGGAAGAAATTTTATTCATCAATAAATATTAAAATTTATCCAGATGGACCAGAGGTGATTTAAAACTAAAAATTATAAATGACTCAATATCATAAACATACCTATTTAACCTTCTGTTATTCTTTCGTTGGTCTGTATCCAGTTCTGACTCTAGCTACTGCCAAATCTGAATATCTGCTAAGCTCCTCTAACACCAATTTTCCTATTGTCTCTTCATGTAACACTCTGTTTTCTAAAAGAATTGTGGCACTGTCCAAACAAGAATTCTGAGACTGTTTTGGAAAAATTAAAATGAACATTAACTTTACTGGTGTCAATAAAAATGCCTCAACATACACACACACACACACAAACATCATACCACACATACACACAACCATTACATCAGAGACATTATTAGAGGTAAATTGTGTTCCATACAAATAGCTTCACCCCAGTGAACCGACCCTGTATCAATCTCTAATGTAATGGTATTTTATCAGAATCACACATAAATGTTGAAAACATATAGTAACATAATTTACTCACATAATTTATTTTCTGCAGGACATTTCTTCACTATCTGCTCAAACCACAGATCTTCTTTTCTTCTTTTGATGTCATAAAAATCAACCAAAACAAGTTTATTGTTTTATAATGAGAATCAGTTCTTCTTTTCTTCTTTAGATATCATAAAAACCAACTAAAAAAGTTCCCTGTTTCATAATAATAGAAAATTTTAAAACTAAAATTGCTTAGAACTAAAAGAGCCCATTCGATGATGTAGAAAATTCTGAATCTGTCAAAACTCTTCTGTTATTGAAGATTTTGAAGAAAACATTCATGTTTCCTGTTGACTTATGAAATGCCCTAAACACCTGAAACAGATGCATAATAACACAAATCATCCTACACAAAAAATCCTAAAATAAGACATCCTAGCAATCCTAACAAAATGTCACAAAATGACAAAGGGACCACAGTATCTAAATCCAACCCCCAAAGTCTATAGAGCTTACCTCAGATGTTACCTCTACTAATGGAGGTATATCTCCGCAGTATCTTGATAGTGTAAAGTGTAACACTTGGCTATTTGTCAAGTGTGTGTATATGTTAGTGGTGCTAGACGTCACAGAAGTAACTTCTGCTTATTCTAGTATGTGTGCGATGATAGCTCAGAGAAGATTATACTCACCCTTCTCTGAGCTCTAAGAGAAGGTGGACTGAAAGAGAAAGTACAAGTTAAGTAAATAAATCTTAAAAACTATCTTGATCCATTTCAAATACAACAAACCCAATAGATTTTAAAAGCATTTTAACTTGATCTAAAAAAATATTGTCAATGAAAAATGATACTATATAATGTTTGTCAAAAGTTGATTAATAATTAGTAAAATTTATTGTTAAAAGGTCCTGAATTTAAATTCTTTAGTGGTATACTATATATTTTCTATATATAGTATAGATATACATTGTAGATACATACATTGTAGATATGACATTGTAGTCAAAGTTTTATCAAATAAAAAGTTTAGTTTTATAGTTTATATTAAATATTTTATATAAAAGATTTGTATGTTCAACCTGAAATAATATGATATTTTGAAAAGTATTTTTGATTTGTGTAGATTTATATGGTTAAAAAATTACCTTTAGGTGTAATTGTCATTTAAACAGTATCTGTATTGTATTTTTATTTGTACTTTCTATATTAACTGATTCTTTGAAATATGTAAGTAGTGATGTATCTTATTTGTAAGCATTTTAAGTATACCGGTACAATAAAAACCATACAAAAAGAGACTAGGTAGAAAAGTTCCTTATGCTGAACCAAATACTTTAATTCCTTAACATTATTCTTATTTTTCGAATGCACTTTATATTATAATAGTAACTACTGGTACAAAACACATTATTTTGATTCCCTGACACTACCTAATACAATAATATTACTTTTCCAAACATACTCTAACATTATAGGAGTGAATCCTGATGCAGAACAAACTTCTTTGTTTCCCTGACACTACCTAATACAATAATATTACTTTTCCAAAGACACTCTAACATTATAGGAATAATCCTGTTCCAGAACCCACTTCTTTGTTTCCCTGACACTACCTAATACAATATATTACTTTTCCAAACATACTCCAACATTATAGGAGAGAATCCTGATGCAGAACAAACTTCTTTGTTTCCCTGACACTACCTAATACAATAATATTACTTTTCCAAACACACTCTAACATTATAGGAATGAATCCTGATCCAGAACCCACTTCTTTGTTTCCCTGATACTACCTAATACGATAATATTACTTTCCCAAACATACTCTAACATTATAGGAGAGAATCCTGATCCAGAACCCACTTCTTTGTTTTCCTGACACTACCTAATACAATAATATTACTTCCCCAAACATACTCTAACATTATAGGAGAGAATCCTGATGCAGAACCCACTTCTTTGTTTCCCTGACACTACCTAATACAATAATATTACTTTTCCAAACACACTCTAACATTATAAAAGTGAATCCTGATGCAGAACCCACTTCTTTGTTTCCCTGACACTACCTAATACAATAATATTACTTTTCCAAACACACTCTAACATTATAGGAATGAATCCGGATCCAGAACCCACTTCTTTGTTTCCCTGACACTACCTAATACAATAATATTACTTTTCCAAACACACTCTAACATTATAGGAATAATCCTGTTCCAGAACCCACTTCTTTGTTTCCACACTACCTAATACAATAATATTACTTTTCCAAACATACTCTAAAATTATAGGAGAGAATCCTGATGCAGAACCCACTTCTTTGTTTCCCTGACACTACCTAATACAATAATATTACTTTTCCAAATATACTCTAACATTATAGGAGAGAATCCTGATTCAGGACCCACTTCTTTGATTCCCTGACACTACCTAATACAATAATATTACTTTTCCAAACATACTCTAACATTGTAGGAGAGAATCCTGATGCAGAACCCACTTCTTTGTTTTCCTGACACTACCTAATACAATAATATTACTTTTCCAAATATACTCTAACATTATAGGAGAGAATCCTGATTCAGGACCCACTTCTTTGATTCCCTGACACTACCTAATACAATAATATTACTTTTCCAAACATACTCTAACATTATAGGAGTGAATCCTGATCCAGAACCCACTTCTTTGTTTCCCTGACACTACCTAATACAATAATATTACTTTTCCAAATATACTCTAACATTGTAGGAGAGAATCCTGATGCAGAACCCACTTCTTTGTTTTCCTGACACTACCTAATACAATAATATTACTTTTCCAAATATACTCTAACATTGTAGGAGAGAATCCTGATGCAGAACCCACTTCTTTGTTTTCCTGACACTACCTAATACAATAATATTACTTTTCCAAATATACTCTAACATTATAGGAGAGAATCCTGATTCAGGACCCACTTCTTTGATTCCCTGACACTACCTAATACAATAATATTACTTTTCCAAACATACTCTAACATTGTAGGAGAGAATCCTGATGCAGAACCCACTTCTTTGTTTTCCTGACACTACCTAATACAATAATATTACTTTTCCAAATATACTCTAACATTATAGGAGAGAATCCTGATTCAGGACCCACTTCTTTGATTCCCTGACACTACCTAATACAATAATATTACTTTTCCAAACATACTCTAACATTATAGGAGTGAATCCTGATCCAGAACCCACTTCTTTGTTTCCCTGACACTACCTAATACAATAATATTACTTTTCCAAATATACTCTAACATTATAGGAGAGAATCCTGATTCAGGACCAACTTCTTTGATTCCCTGACACTACCTAATACAATAATATTACTTTTCCAAACATACTCTAACATTATAGGAGTGAATCCTGATCCAGAACCCACTTCTTTGTTTCCCTGACACTACCTAATACAATAATATTACTTTTCCAAATATACTCTAACATTGTAGGAGAGAATCCTGATGCAGAACCCACTTCTTTGTTTCCCTGACACTACCTAATACAATAATATTACTTTTCCAAATATACTCTAACATTGTAGGAGAGAATCCTGATGCAGAACCCACTTCTTTGTTTCCCTGACACTACCTAATACAATAATATTACTTTTCCAAATATACTCTAACATTGTAGGAGAGAATCCTGATGCAGAACCCACTTCTTTGTTTCCCTGACACTACCTAATACAATAATATTACTTTTGTAAATATACTCTAACATCATAGTAGTTAATCATGATAGTTTGTCCATGACCTACATCATTGAACAATGCACTGATTTGAATGAGTCGGCTGAAAAATGTCAGTAATTAGTATTTATACCAAGTGATATCTATAAGTATATATTAAATAAAAGCTTCAAAATGTACAACACAAACACTACAAGTTCCACTACTTTTTGTTCTTGACACTAGCTAATATATTAATTTTTGTTCTACAAACATACTCTAAAATTATAATAGTGAAATTTAATACAGAGTCCGCTTTCTTCCCATGATACTGCCTAATACAGTAATCTTACTTTTGTAAATACACTCTAACGTTATAAGAGTAAATCCTGGAAAAGAACCCATTATTTTATTTCCTTGACCCAACCTAATGCAATATTATTAGTTTTGAAAATATCTGTAGTATATTGCTAATGAATCATGATGCATCATCTACTTTATCATATAAAAACTATGTGTTGTAATAATATGTCACACATTAATGTTTTGTAATGTTATCTTGAGCATACTTATTCAAAAGTCACAACACTGATCCAATAAATGTTCCAAGGTTGAATAGTCTTAACACTTTTTTATCCAGAACACTGTTGCAATAGATGATCCCAGGTTTAGTACACTTGATGTTACATCAGAAGTCTCTGGAAGACCTTAAATATTTGTGTATTTAATATGTTATTGTTTATGTAACAAGATGGTGAATAAATCATTTATCAAATTTAGAAAGATAAAATCAAACAAGGCAGTTTTCAGCAAAGATCTATTTGTTTGTAGATAATTATCTACAATTACAAACAGCATGCCCCTCAACATGCAGCATACACTAAAAGGGAGGCAAACCACGAGTGACACATGGTCTAACAACTATCTGTGTCATCTTCTTTAACCTCATCAGATCCAAAGAGACAAATGATTCAACTGCCATCTTGACATTTTATAGGGTAATATGATTACATTGATCACATACAGAATCCACTATTTATTTTCACTTTAAATGTGCCATTCCTTTTTTGTAAACGTTCAAAACTAAAAGAATCGAAATATAGGGCTTAAGAAGTCCAATGCCCATTTATATAGTCTCTGACATATTAGCCTTAACAGTAGAACAAATCCTTTAACAGTTCATAACACTGAATGTTCATCCATTAAATGTTCTAGGGTTGAATAGTCTTAACACTTTTTCATCCACAATACTGTTGCACTAGATGATCCCAGGTTTAGTGCACTTGATGCTACATCACACCAGAAGAATCTAGAATACCTTAAATATTTGTGTATTTAATATACTATTGTTTATGTAACAATATGGTAAACAAGTCGTTTATCAAACTTGGAAAGATGATCTCAGGTTGAGTACACTTCACACACTTTATCAGACCAGAATGTTGCTGCACTAGATGCTCCCAAGCTGAGTAGACTTGATGCTCCGCTGGTTCAGAATGCTGCTGCACTAGATGATCCCAAGCTGAGTAGACTTGATGCTCCGTTGGTCCAGAATGTTGCTGCACTAGGTGGTCCCAAGCTGAGTAGATTTGATGCTCCGTTGGCCACAATGCTGCTGCACTAGATGATCCCAAGCTGAGTAGACTTGAAACTCCATTGGCCCAGATTGCTGCTGCATTAGATGATCCCAAGCTGAGTAGAGTTGATGTTCCATTGGTCCAGATTGCTGATGCACTAGATGTTGTCAGACCGAATAGGCTTGCTATTGCAATAACTTCTCTTAATGTACACTATTTATGTTAGTGAATTATGATTATTAATATAATATTTTCCCTCTCTAACTCGTCCTAATGTAATAATCTAGTTTTGTACACATTAAATAGTGTTGTGCTAATTAATACTAAGGCAAAACCTATAATTTTCTTTCACTAAAACTACTAACTGCATAAATTTTTGTTTTTTTGTTTTGATTGTATTCTAGTCTTAAATTATTGAAATATGAAGTAGAACCGACTGTCATCTTTCCTTAGTCCTACCTCATGCAATATCATACATTTTATATTGTTTGTTTGACAAGATCTAAATCAAACCATCTATAACAAAAGTTACTAATTTTTTTTAGAAATGGTTCTTGATATTGTTCTAGTGTATACTAGAATATGTTTTTATACACATATTATATGTATGCATATTTAATTACATAGTATATTTATTTCTATAGTATCAATAACTGCAAATATGTTTTTATTGTAGGATAAAATTAAAATTCTTTTAGTTTTATTTATTAGATGGGGAGTTAAAACTTCATTTTCTCAAAGAATATTATGTTTTGTGTGTCTGTTATACTTGAAAGATTATTTTTCTTAGTACTATAAACTATTTAACAAAAATCTATTTAGATTGTTGTTTATGAAATGTGATCAAGACTTACAACTAGAGTATATTCTAAACACATGCCAGCTGACCATGTAGGGACTTCCTTACATCTGTACATTAATTTAGATCTTTTTACAAAAATTGATTCCTTGTCTTTGTATTTTTCTTTATCTAATTCTACTGAAAAGTGTAATACTTTTAATAAAAATTATTCCAATTTTAAGTCTTATTATAATAAGTTCTTTTTTCTTATTATTTTAAGTACTTATTTGATTCTTAAAATTAATTATTTTTATTTTATAATAAATTAAATATTTTTTTCTTCATTTTTATTTTTATTCAAATTTAATAAATTTTTAATTTAATAAATTGTTTTTAAAAAAGTGAACAAAATTTTGGAAAAAGCCATATGATGGAAAAAATGTATACATTGATTTCATTTAACTTTGGGTCAGTAAGATATTTTAAAGATATAAATGAATATTATAAATTGAAACAAAATAAATATTTATAGTTAAACTTATAGTTAACATCTTTTTAAAGTAAAGAAATTAATTACTGTTATGTCTAATGTGTAAATTTGTTCTCTTCACATGATTTTTCTTTGTTATTCTTTTTCATATTATTACCTCAATAGATTATTTTAATTATTTTAGTCTCACTTTTACTAGTTGTTTATAAGTACATATTATTTTTAAAAAATGTTGTTTTTTAAAAAATTATTTAATAATTTGTGTTTTTAATGTTATTTCTTTTAAAATAAGAATGACTAATCTGAGTCAAATACTGAAAGCAAGTTAAGTATAAAACATAAATACTAGGACTTGTTGTTGTAGAAGGTATATAGAATACAATAGGTTAAAACAATCCCTGACCTACTAAACTAAACCTAACAGATGACTTATAAAGGGACAAAAACTGAGACACCCTACACGACAAATATAAAAGCATCCCAACACTGCCATGCTATACTGTACAACAAGAGCAATATTCAGACTTGCTTTTAACCAAAGGCGAAAATCTCAAGAAATTATAACCTACAGACAAAAAAAATCTACAAATCCTACAAACATAAAACCCTCCCATGCTGTAGAACAAGAGAAATAAATATACCTAGATTTATTATTGCTCTCCTTCTTTACCCTGAATACCACGTGTTTACCAGAGTGTTAAAGTCATGACCCAGTCTGTCCAGTTAGTCTTCATGTTCAGTTTGAACCCAAAGAATTCCCAAAAAATAACCCAGAATTGCAAAATGTTTTAACCAATTATCTTCTATATATTTCTACTGAACATTGCACAGTGTATTACACAATTTACTTTTAGCATTGGAAACACAACTTTAAGTCATCATATAGTGACAAGTAAATTAACAGTGCATACAAAGATGTATTGGTTAAAATTATAAACTTAGGTAGCTTTGAATTAAAATTGTTAATTACTTCAATATTTGCTTAAAAATTATAAAAAAATAATAAATTTAATTGATTTAACATTTGATTTAGAAATAGTATATGTTAGAAAGTTTTGTTCATTAATTTTTTTTAACACAATTAAAAAATTAATTTCTTGAAAGTTGGTATTTTAAAAATTTTAATCAAATCATTTTATTATTTTATTTGTATTATTAGAATTGGTTATGAAAAATCAGACAGTATTCAACTTAGTTTAAAATTAAGATAAGAAACAATTTCAAATTAATTTTTTATAAATTAGAGCAGTGTAATGAAACAGAGAAAGGAGGGATAATGGGATAAAGGAACCGATACCGTTTATAGATACTGTGTGTCAGCGGCGAACGGATCTGAAATTCTATTCCATTACATTTCAGGGAACTCCATCATATCTTTGCGTTACTGGGAATCAGAGACAGGAGTGGTAACTTAAAACTAACTAAATATTAACTGAGGGGTGGGCTTCTCCGGATCTGAAATTTAAAAAAAAATACCTGAAAATAAAAAAAAATAGCTGAAAATATAAAGGTACCTGAAAGAGAAAGTACATATAGGCCAAATGAGGCCTGTGATAAAACCACCCTGCTCTCTGAAGTGTTTAAATTATTTAAGATGAAACCTTTTTGGCTTTAGCCATCTTTAAAAAAGGAAAGAAAATCAAACAAAGATAGTGATGGATACACTGGTTAGCTGACATGAGCACTACTTGCTAACATGTACGTAAATTCCAGCGCGACAGCGAAATGCGAAATTATTTGTGTATCGAGTAAAATTTGTATAACGGACTCCGGCTTAAACTAACACTGACCTGCTGTCTGCAAGCTCTGGGCTTCAGACTACAAAAACCTGAAATAAAAGGAAAACATTTCTGAGTAAGATATGGTTGTTAAAAACTAAAAATAAATTATAAAAATCTTTATGAAGTTTATTTAAATAAAATATTACACAAATATACTGTTTCATTCCACAATTTAAAAAAAATAATGTAGATAATGATACCTACATTTCTATTAGTATTAAACTGATGTGTTATTTCAAAAACATTAGAATAAAAATATAGTGTTATTAAAATAACTGATGAAATAATACACTATTTTTGACATAATATTGCTACTATGGTAATATTGGAATAAACGTTTTAATGAAATAGCATTTTCCATCACACTTAATTTTTAAATTGCAGAAAAATTATAAAGCTTTGGTCTGTAAAGAAACCATTTTTAATGTGATAACTAAAGTGACCTCAATATTCTAAAAAAAGATAAAATAACAAACAGTTAAAGTGCAGTTAATTACTTTATCAAATAATATTCACTTCATTTTATGAATAAAGTCAGATAAAATGCAGTTTAATCTGCTGCTGCTCAACTCCTATCCACAATTCCTTTCCCTTGAAAATTTAGAAGTTCTAAAGTTTTTATCATTATTATTATTTAATTAGTGATTTGTGATTTTAATTTGTTTATCCTGGAAAGGCCATTAAAAGGGAATAGTTATTGATTGGAGGGAGTAGTACACTAAAATTTTTTAACACATCATGAAAACTAACTAGTTGGGAGTTTTTGTGTGCGAATCTCGTCCATGACTCACGGCATTGAACGATGCACTGATCTAGTGCAAAACATGCCTGCTGAAAAACACCAGTAAGAAGTGTATTTTTGCCAAGTGATAGCAATAGTAGTAACTAGCTGGACTAAGAGGGTTTTTTCTACTTCAGTCAACAATTTCATTCATCATTTACGAACAATAACAATATTGGAAACAACTCCAATACCACAAAAATAACTGATAATACAAGTTACCTAAGATTCCAATATTTTTATTCTACTGTATTTTACTACTGTGCTCTTGATATTGTATATATCATTTATGAAATGGAAGGCTTTAAAAAAATTAGCCTGTATTGACTATTCTCAGAATATAATTGGATAAAGGAACAGGAGTTGTGCTGGTTCCGGAAGCTTAAGTAGAACATGTTTTTAAGAAGTGTTTGAGGAAAAGAAAAGCTAACCTGTAAATGTAATTAAGGAAGGCAAAAATGGAAAAAGCCTCTGTCATAATCTTGTGACAGCTAATTTTTATCGGCTAATATTTACGAAATCATGAAAAAAGCAAAAACATGAAAAACTCTATGAAAGTTTAATTGTAAGTAAAAACTAAATGCGTTTGACAATAATAAGTTGCATAAGTAGCTGTGTGAAGTTGGAAGACATGAAGAAAGATCTAAACCTCTATAAAGAACGAGCAGAAGAATATTTTGAGAGCATAATACTCTGACATGACAATAAATGTAATGTTCTCAATTCTAAATTTGTGAGCTCCGGTTGTTAAGTACAGGATCTTTAACCTCACTTTCAATAGACCACGTTGGTTGACATCTGTCATTATTTTCGTATAACCTCGGAACAGCTGGTATTCCTTACCACAGTTCAATTTCTACCGCCTACTAGACATTCGTTGCCGGCCAGAATCTAGGCTTCTTTTACTGCAAAGAAATAGTTTTCTGATCTAGTTACCTTTTGCTAGCCACTTCCTGCATTTGTCCAAGACACACTTCTTGCAATATGGCCTGTTATTAGTGCTGCTCTCCTGTTTCTATTCAAGTGCTTTAGCCGATTACATCGGATTTAAACCGCGTTAGAATATTACACCGCATACTGATTATGTTCAGTTAATGTCTTAGATGAGTTCTAACTATAAATTACCGCCGTCAAAATTTAATAAGTCATTTTAACCGCATTCTAAGTTTGATTGCCATTGTGTTAGGTTAACCGCGTGGTATTTCATTACACCACAGACAATTAACTCTTTAACCTCGTGTATGAACTATCAAGTGTTGATTAAAGATTTTATATTGTGACTATTGAAGTGCTTTTAACTTTCAATTAATTTTAAATAAGTTCTAGTTTTATGCCCTTCTTCGCAAGCTACGTTTCATCACTTCTGGACTTACCCAGGCCCTGGGACAACCTCCGCATCACCGCTTCGCCTACCCTGTATAGCTTGGAATGGTAAGTGGCGTAGACTTAACTCCACTCATAAAATTGAACTATTTCTTTTAATTAACGTTTAGTGTTTCATTTAAATTCAGTGTCGGTTTTATCATTAAAGCAGCCCTTGCACTGCTTCAACAAAGCAAGGTGGTTTTACGGACGTTTTTAGTGCAACCTCGAATGATTTGAACTACTCTATTGATTTCTAATATTTCACATAATTTTTCTTTCTTTAATTTTGCTACCAAAATTATACACCGGTGTTACATTTATAATGAGACTTCTTGAGAGGATATAAGCAGAATTTTTAGAGTAAAAAAGAATAAAGTAGTCCCTTTTCTAAATGGTATTCCATATACAGTGTAATACTTGTCCAGACCTTCAGTGTTACTATAGAGGACTAATCCTGTCTGCAAATACTAGGCTCTGTAATTAAAAGATAAGTTCCAAAGAAATAATTGCCAATACTAAGCATTGACATTATTTAGGTGCTATGATTCATCAACTTTTATTCCTGAAGGCCAAACTGTCAATTAAAAAAAAATGTTTGTGGAGCTCTTTACATATCTGACCGTAAGAGAATAATCAGATGGAAATAAGATAGGCAATAATTGGTTTTTGTGGCATGACAATGCCCATCGGCCCCTGACAGTGAAACGTTACCTTGCTAGGCAATAGTGTTCCCTGGAACAACTCTCTTACTCTCTCAACTTAGGACTAGCCAATTTCTATGGGTTTTCATGACAGAAATTAAATTGAAGATATATTTTCTTAATGCAGAAAGATAGAAAATGTAATCAACCAATTTAAGAGACTTTCTAAAAAAATCGTTCTTTGAAAATCAATCTTTTTAGATAGGTTTTTGGAAACTATCAAAAATACTCTGTTTTTTGACATCTATAGAAGTGATGAAACAAGTGTGTAAATGCAGAACAATACTTTGAAGGTAAATAATGAAGAATATTCTAAATTATATTAAATTTTATTTTGAACAATCCAGGAACTTCTTGACCCTTTTTGATACAATTGCAATTTGTACAGAATTAATATATACTGTAAAGTTTCTTGTTGTTTTGATCAATATGAATTGCCCTATGAAATAAAGTTTCTGTTGCTCATAGTAGCACAATAAAAAGTATTCGATTCAATCATGAATGTAACACAATATTATACAAAAAAATCAATATTTTTCCCTACTTAACTTGAGCTACTTACTCACACTTATACCATTTAACATATATTCATATGTAAACCTTTTCATGTAGTACCTTATCCTCCTTGAAGTCTTATAATAATAATAAATATCGAAATCTTGTTGCTGTTCATGACGAGTTGGTTGTTAACAACTTATTACACTTTTGCTATTATTTGCAAGAAGACTTTTTGTTAACTAAAGGTTGTTAAATTGTTAACTCACATTTGGAGGAAACGTTTTCGTTTTACGACTTCTTCAGACTCGTATTTTTGCTGCTGGAATGCTGCAGTTGTGCTTCCTCGGTACCATTTTTTTGAAAGTTAGAAGTGATGTGATCGAAGAGTATGAGTGATCTGTGCCGTGTTTGTTCATTTAGGATGTCATTTTTATGTGTGTTGCTGTGTCTATATATTTTATACTGTTCTAGTGTGTTTAATTAATGGCGGTTGTTGCATGTGTGGAGGATGCTCATGTTATTTTCCATACTTTGCATGAGTGTTTAGTGTCCATGAGTTGATTTGCGAAGGTGGATTCAATAGTAGTGTGCAGTGCGCTTTTGTGTTCTTTATATCTTTCGGCGCAAGATCTCTGCCTGTTTGTCCAATATATAACTTATTGCATTTTAGTTTGTATACTCCTGGGTTATTGTATGTGTTGGTATTGTTATTAATGCTGTGTCTGATAGCCTATGTCCACAACTAACTACACAGAAGAACTAAACACAATCAAATATCTAGCTCACAAAAATGGATATGACAATTATTTAATAGACAAATACACAGACAAATACTCAACAAGAACAGTAACAACAACAAAAACAACAAAAACAAGAACACAAACAAATTCATCACCCTCACATACATAAACAAACTCACAAATAAAATAGCACACCAATTAAAAAAAGGGGGATACAATATAGCTTACAGAACAACAAATAAAAGCCAAACAGCTATCAGACACAGCATTAATAACAATACCAACACTTACAATAACCCAGGAGAATACAAACTAAAATGCAACAACTACAATAAGTTCTTTCGCCGAAAGGTATAAAGAACACAAAAGCTCACTGCACACTACTATTGAATCCACCTTCGCAAATCACCTCATGGACACTAAACACACATGCAAAAGTATGGAAAATAACATGAGCATAACCCACACATGCAACAAAGGCCATAAATTAAACACACTAAACCGTATGAAATATACAGACATAGCAACACGCATAAAAATGACATTCTAAATGAACAAACAAGGCACAGATCACACATACTCTTCGATCACATCACTTCTAACTTTCACAAAAATGGTTCAGAGGAATCACAACTGCAGCATTTCTAGCAGCAAAAATACGAGGCTGAAGAAGTCGTAAGACGAAAACTTTTCCTCCAAGTGTGAGTTAACAATTTAACAACCTTTAGTTAACAAAAAGTCTGGTCGCAAGCAATAGCAAAAGTGTAATAACTTAATTTTTGTTGAAATGAAGGTAGTTGTTTTGAAAGATGTTTCTCATATAAGTGAAAAACCTATATTACATATGAGTGTAACTTATTTTACAGTTTTTTATATATCTCTTCTCCTTAAGTATTTTTCTCTACAAGGAAGCCAATTACAATAAAAATATTGGCAAAAACCACAAAAATAACTAATATTACAAGTTACCATAAGAGAGTCCTATTACAAAATTACAATCTAGAATACAGAAATTTACAAACTAAACTAACTAATTTATGAAGGTCAGTCCAGTTTCTAAATTATTCGTTTATAAATAAGGACGCAACAGACTATGGCTTTAGATGGTAAAACTAAACACACTCAGATTAGAAAATGTTCTGGTGTGTGGATTTTGTTTTAGTGCAAATGCACAGCAGTGGTTTAAAGAACATTGTGAAATACTAAGCCTAATATCTTTTTTTTTAGAAATGTATCAGTTGGAGCTATATTCTGGTTGCGTTAGGATTAAGTTTTAGTGCAAACCAACTTATACTCAGTATAAGGAGTAATGCAGGTTTAGCTAATCATAAACAAAAGTAATCAAGGCTGTTTAAACATTGATTTTTTCCATAAATATTGGAATTATAAAAAAAAACACTAAAATATTTGAATTGCCAAATTTAGTAAAAGTATATTGGATTTTCTACTATGCTCTTACTTTCTGTCATTTGTTTCACTATTTAATCAGGAAATGGAATGTACCTCTTGGAGTTTTTTAGAGAAACTTCAGCTTAAGCTGGTAGTAAATTTTCTAGCTTCTTTTGTATGTTGTAATGGGCTTAAATTGAGAATTTAAGCATTACAATAGGAATTTTTAATTTAGAAAATATAAAATTCAAAGGAATCATTCGATAATGAATATAAATATAAATACAGTGCCATAAGCAGCTACTTCAAGGAAAATTTATAAAGTAAAGCCAGTTTTAAAGGGGGAAGTTTTTTTTATTGATTTGAAGGAGAAAGAAACAAAAGAAAAATAGAAGATTAGTCAAAATTCACGTAGAAAGTTCATTGACATTTGAAAGTGTGCAGAAGGAAAAATTATGAAGAGCATCAAGAATTAGGAAATTGCCTAAATCCAAAATTTAAAAAGTTATGACCAAATACAAAATTGTGTACTAAAATGAAGAAGCTACCAATAACCAGAAACTTTGACGTTGAGGATGATGAGATTTTAAGGGAAGGAATCGAACCATATTACGTCACTTTTTAACAGTATGTTGATTTTACCAGAGACAACAGGTAAGTATAGGGAGTATGGGGAGATAGAAGAAGAAAGGGGAAAATGTGCAGTGGGTCTTAAAAAGTTGTAAACGCTGGACGGATATTCAAACCATTCCGCTTTTAATGATATAAAAGTGTATTTTAAAGGGAGTTGACAAAAGGACACATCTCCCGAAACGGCCGTCCTCAAAAAACAAAGTAAGTGCTACTATAGACAAGTTTAAAACATTTAAAAGTGTTTAGATATAAAAGTGTTAAATTCCAACATTTTGTGCTAAGAGCGGGAAATAGGTGGCTGCAAAAATGTAATGGTGCGATTCCCAAGCCTTTTTTAGGGATTTCGGTTGCTAAAATTGGCTAAATTCAAACAAATGTGGTGCCTTTCACCACCAATAGATCAAAAGGATTCCAAAGTTTATAAACCGTAAATTATTTTTAGAAGATATTAAAATTCGCCAAAATAAATTTTAAAACTGTTGAAAGTGAAAACCATAAAAAAGTAAACATCAAGTTATTAGGAAACAAAATTAAAATCGGGACTAAATTATAAATATATATTAAATATAAAATATAAATTATAAATAATGCGATATATATATATATATATATATATATATATATATATCTGTGGCGCACCCAAGGGAGGGACCAAGGGGGACCGCCCCCCCCCCTTAGTATGGAGAAAATGAAAATTTATAACAAAATTAAAAATGACATGAAAAATATTATCACTAAACACTATTAAATGTTTTAAACTTGCCTATAGTAGCACTTACTTTGCTTGTTGAGGACGGCCGTTTCGGGAGATGTGTCCCTTTGCCAACTCAGACCGTAACCGTGAGTAACACATCTCCAGAAACGGCCATCCTCAATAAGCAAAGTAAGTGCTACTATAGGCAAGTTTAAAACATTTAAAAGTGTTTAGTGATTACTAGTAGCTCACACGAAGATGGAATCAACAAATGTAAAAATTTAGGTATAGGGTGATACGAACGACAATAGGAAATAACATTCAGACTACTTGTAAATTGAATTCTCCGAGTCAGTATTTCCTCTAGTGAACGTACTGTAATAGCCTATATTTATTCAAAACGAGCCATCCACCGTCGGATAAAATACTTGCTATTATTACTTTTATTTGTGTCTGATGTATCCTGTTTTAAAGAGGCTTTAAGTAGCATTAAAATGTTAGTAGTTTTTAATTGTATCATTAATTTTGAAAAATCTTAACATTTCGCTTTGCAGTAAAATATGCAGTTTTTGAGTTGGTACCTTTAGGTATAACTAAATAAGCATTGAAGTTACTTGAGAATTGATAATTATGGGAAAATATTAAAATTGTCGAAAATAATAAACAGCCTACTTTACTATGGCATAAAAACACAAATTTAGTCTCAATTTGAGTCTTTTTATGCTGCATATGCTTAAAACAGTGTAAAGAGTTAGTTTTTGCTAATTCTGTTTCAAACTCTTTTCGTTTTCTGTGACCAATTTGAGTGAACATGTGGCTGGGAAATCTTGCTGTCTGTTAGGTGAAAATGCTGCTGAAACTGTTTAAATGTTGACACAGCCTATAAAGGTGATGCTGAAATAAAACTCCAAGTATAATAGTGGTTTGTTTGATTTCTTAATGGTGACAAGTCAATTAATGCCTAACCTCATTGACCAATCAGAGCAGAATGTTCAGATAATTTTTAAACATTTGCTCTCGGGGTATTGACATACCAAATTTTGGAGATAATTGGGTTATCTTAAAGCTTGGTTTAGCAAATTTTAACTAAAGTTCTGGGAACAAAATGAGTCACTGCTCACTCTGTACCTTGAGTTCTGACTCAATAAAAAAAAATATAAAGTTAAAACATGGCTTGCCTTGAAAGAACAGCTTCAGACTGATTCAGATTTCCTGTCGAAGGTCATTACTAAAGATGAGACATGGTGATAAGATGTCATAGTCACCTTGTCCAAAAAGATATTGTCAAATCAAATATCGAGGCTTTTTATTTGGAAGTTTTAAGAAGTTATACAATGTTGTTAAAAACCCCGATTTGTGATAGACAAGCATCTAGATTTTCGACTATGACAATACATCTACATACAGCCAGTTTGGCAATAAATGGCATGGTTCTGTTAACACATGTATTTCAGTTACCTGACCTGGTTTTGCATCCTTTAATTTTATTTCTATGAATAAAATGGTGTATCAAAGAAGTCAGATTCACCAACGTTGATATCAAGGAAAAACGAGCATACAGATATCAGCCATTTCTGAACAAGAATACAAAAAATGTTTCGAACAGTGGAAACCCTGATGAGAAAAATTTATCAAGTGTAATGGAGAATACTTCAAAGGAGATAGTTATGCAAAAATTTGAATAGGGTTTTTAAAAAATAATTCTGTTTCTGGACCCCACTTGTGAGTGTGTGTATATATATGTATGTGTGTGTGTGTCTGTATATATATATATACTGTTTCTGCTTAAGTATAGGTCGCACAAAAAATAGACACACCTTTCAAAGTTTTTTGTGAAATTTCATTCGAAGATTGCCCAATGATTCTCAAAGCATCTAAAACGTTGATTGTTTCCAACAATCTTCAACAGAGAGCTCATTCTGTCTCATAGCTTCATGTAGATGCGCAAATGATCTTGTATAAGCTTTAAATATTTTGATAACTCCCTGATTCATCAGTTGAAGCAAACTAGTTGCGTTTGGGTGCAAAAGTATTACTTTCACAGGTGTGTCGAAATTAGTTAAAGTAGGAGGATGGCCAGGTGAATTGTCAATTAATAGGAATTACTTTAAAAGGAATTTGTTTAGACCGACAATAATGTTTGACTTGAGGTATACATGAAGACCAAACCAGTCCTCAAAAAGAGAAGCTGTTACCTAAACCTTCCGATTCGATTTCAAAATCATAAGCAAGCTAGCTTTAGAAATATTTTTTAATGCCCTTGGATTTTCTGAGCGATAAACTATGAGAGATTGCATCTTACAGTCACTAGCTGTATTTGCGCTAACCTTTACTGTCAATCTGTCTTGTCAGCCTTAAAACCTAGAATCATTTTCTCTTCATGCACTGTAAGTTTTAGGCATTTTCATCCACAACAGGCCAGTTACTGCGTAACTCTGACACCATGATTTAAAACCATGTAACTTGGGAATTTTGTAAGACGGGGAAGTGTAAATGGAGGTATTACAGTATATATATTTTTTTTAATTTTTCTATTGCATTGACTTTATAAAGTTATTATTGTTAATAGAAAAAAATAATTCAGTGTTTTTTACAATGGTCAAGTGTCTGAAAAGTGCCTCATCACACAAGGTAAAAATTAATTGCACTTAGTGGTGAAACAATTGTTTACAATTAGCAAAAATAACTTTATATATATATATATATTTTACGTTATCCATTGTTTTTTTGTTGCACTGACTTTATGAAGTTAATATATTACTATTGTAAGTAATTTTATCCACCATTAAGTGCAATGATTTTACCTTGAGTGATGAGGCGCCTTTCGGTCACTTGACCATTGTTGAATCACTGATTTCTAGTAATTGTAATATCTAAATAATTTAGTTTATTTTTTTATTCAAATTCATGAGTAAATTTTATATTTTCGTGTATATTATTTATACAGTTTAATATTTTGTCAATATTTAAACCATTATTATTTGATATGTATAATACATCATCTACATATCTAAACCAGTGTCCATTTTGATCATATGTTTTAACAATATTATCTATTTTAATGTCTATATTTTGTAAAAATATTTCTGATAATATGCTGGACATTGGAGAGTCCATTGTTAATCCATCCTTTCGTATAATCCCTAGAAATAATGAATCATTTGAATATAATATATATAGAAAACCAACGCAGACAAATCAAATAATACCTAATTATTCAAATCATCCATACAACCAAAAAATGGCAGCGCTTTATAATTTACTACATAGAATGCACAAAATACCAATGAACTTAAATGATCAAATAAAAGAGAAAAATATAATATATCAAATTGGTTTAGAAAATGGATATAAAAGAAAAACTATAGATAAATTAAATAAGAAAACAGAAATTCGAAAATAACTTTGTACCTAATAAGAGAGATAATATCTGGACAACTTTTACATTCACTGGTAACAAAATAAATAAAATTACAAGATTATTTAAAGAAACAAATTTACAAATTACATATAAAACTGATAATAAAATTAAAAATTTAATAAACAATAACAAAAATCAAAATAATATGCACGAAAGAAATGGAGTATATAATATAAAATGTCAAACTTGTAATAAATTATATGTAGGACAAAGAAATTAAAAGAAAGATACAAAGAACATTTAAACGCTTATATCAAACCAAACATATACAAATCAAATTTAGCTACGCATTGTATTAATAATGGACACGAGTTTCCGGAAATAGAAAATATGTAATTAATAAAAGAATTAAATAAAGGATTAAAAATGAATATATTTGAAACATTGGAAATTTATAAGCATAAAGTTAAAGACAAATTAATTGATGAACAAATTCAAGTGAGATCAAGGCACCAAACTATTTATAAGGTCATTGATGTTATAGAAAAAATTACATAAAGTGCAATACTTATAAACATATGGTCGTTTGTAGCACATATGATTTAATTTTGTAAAAATATTTTATTAGATAATTATTTTCCTGAAGATGCTGGTACTATTTTATCGGCGAAAAGCTTTGAATAAATATATTCATTAAAAGTATTCTTGTTTTTGAAATATTTTTAATTTATTAACTATATTACAAGAAAACATATCACCATATTTAATATATATATATATATATATATATATATATATATATATATATATATATATATATATATATATATATATAATGATTCTCACTCTTCAACTGTTGTTGGGTTCACCTCGTCAATGCTAGATGACATTCTAGCGAAACGTCGGAACTGTGATTTTATGCACTTCAGAATAAACAGATGTACTCTAGATAATCACTCTATCATACATATATATATATATATATATATATATATATATATATATATATATTGTTTAAGTGTAAGTTAACAATATAACAACTTCTAGTTAACAAAAAGTCTGGTCGCAAGTAATAGCAAATGTGTAATAAGTAATTTACAACCAGATATTAATGAACAGCAACAAGATTTCGATATTTATTATTATTATAAGACAAGAGAATAAAACACTAAGCTTAAACAAATGAATAAATTTAGTAAGAGTTTGTGTGTTTAAATTTTGGTGACACATAGTGCCTTGTGCAGGCACTTAAGGGGTGACCCTACTTAATGGTGGTGTGCTAAACTTCAAAGGTATTTGGGGATACAAGTTGGAACTCTAACCAAATGCTGAATATACAAGCTACGGATCTATCTTCCAGTGAGTAACATACATCGGACCTACATAATAGGTTGTAGCAAACAAAAGTATTCTTGAACGAATAAACAAATTTAAACTTAATTTCTATTCAGGTCATCAAAGAAAAAATTTCATTTTATTAAATAAATACAAATAATATAAATGACTGATAGGTTAATTCATATTTATTTCATTAAGGTAAAAATAATTGGGAAATTTTACTATGAGAGTCGTTTTTTTCTAGACAGACATATGTAATCGCTGGCTTTCTCTTTGCTGTTCTCTGTTACTTGAACTTTAAATATATCCCTATGAAAGCAAAATGTCCTTTCTAATTGATAAACCACTAAAACATAAATAACCACCAGTTTTGACAAGTGCACAAATTGTAACTAACATAGCTATGGCCTACAATTATGCTTGTTTTAGCATAAAAATACCATTATCTTTATTGTAAAAAATAACAAATAAAACTACACAATCAGTATTCGATTTACATTACACTAAAATAAAAGAATACCTTTGCAGAAGAATTAATTTTCTCTTAAAAATGTTTCAGAGCTCACAACCAATCTGAGCTATTTGAAATAGGTATTAATCCCACTATTTGAAATTATATCAAAATTCAAAATATTTCAACGACAAATTACTTTTAGTTGCATATCTTACAGCATTATCAACTGAACATGAGAAAAATCTAATATTTAGAAATAATTGAGACATGGACAATAACGTCTTTAAAAGTTGAATATAAAAAAAACTAAGAATAAATAACTTCTGATATCAACAATCAGATGTTAAAAATGAAAACAAGATAGAAAAGGATTCCACAAGGATGGAAAGGCAAATCATTTGATATAAATGTCTTTTCTTATATCTGAAACTAAAAATCATCGCAAAACAAATTATAACTAGAACACATAAAAATAATTATATACACATACACGCACAAACACACACACACACACACACACACACAAGTTTTATTTGTATAAACCAATAAAACTTTATTTTACACTACCGCCACTCAAAGTTTTCCACAATGTTGAAAAATTATAGCAGCAAAGTACCTGCACAACAATGCTGACAACCTGAAAAACAAATTTACTTCAGGTGAACACAAAGTTCAAACTAGATACAAGATGGGACTTTGATAACTGATTACTGGATGATGTGGATTCAAGGTGACGAGGAACAAAAAATAACAACTGGGAAGTTAATTCAGTGCAGCCTTAATATAAAAGAAACAAATGAGATGGGATTTTGGTGTGTGATTACTGGAAGATATGGATTCAATGTGACGAGAAACCAAAAATTATAACTCTAATTTAGTTCAGTGCAGCATTAAGATAAAATAAATGAACCAATGATATATTACAAGGGTGTTGGAGAACAGACATCATAACTAAGAAAAGTTCATAATAATAGGTTCTTTTAATATTTAATATTTAGCAACAAAAATATTCAGGATTTGCAAAAAGGGTAAGGAACAGTGTAGTGATCTGACAATAAAAATTAAAAAAATGGAAACAATTGTTTAATACAGAACAATATATTACAATACTCTTTAATAGGGTTTCTGGATAGAGCTAAATAAATAACCGCTATTTTTTTCTCTACTGAACAACTTATATACTTTGATAATTATATTTGAATTAGATCTATAAAATAATAAGTATGAAATGCAACATTTAATGAACAACTGAAATGAATTTCAATTTCTCAATGGCCAACATTTGTAACATGATTTTAAATATATTCAACGACAACAAAGGAATCAGAATATTAATAATTAAACTCATTAATAGATACTCTTCAAAATTTGCTTCTTAAGAACATACTAACGATTCTAGGAAAAGTAGAGGCAAAACACATCCAGCCTGTTTATAATATTCTGCATTTGTTGATTCCATCTTCGCGTGAGCTACTAGTATTCACTTACAACTTATTTAAAAAAATGTTTTAACTTGCCTATAGTAGCACTTACTTTTTTTGTTGAGGACGGCCGTTTCGGGAGATGTGTCCCTTTGTCAACTCAGACCGTAACTGATCTCAAGGTTTAACGTAGGTTAGGGTAACATAATTTACTGGTACAGATACGTCGACGACATCATAACATTATATAAAGGCAACACACGCAGAGCACACATATTTCTAAAACACCTAAATTCCATACACCCTAAACTAACATACACCATCGAAACAGAACAACAAAACTCCCTTAACTTCTTAGACCTCACAATTAAACGAACAGACAAACAAACACATAAATTCAACATATACCGAAAACCCACCAGCACTAATACGACCATACACAGTTCCTCAAACCACCCACACCAACACAAACTAGCTGCTTACAATACCATGATATATCGCCTACTTAAAACACCACTAGACAAAGATGAACACTACCAGGAGTTAAACACCATAAAATATATAGCACAAACAAACAGATACAACCCAACAATGATAGACAAATTATACAACCGCCTAAAAAATAAACATAATAACCCAAATACAAACACACAAGATGACAATCCCATAAAATACTTATCAATACCTTACAGATCATCCAAAACCCACAATCTAACCAACACATTACGAAAATACAACTACAAAATAGCTTACTCCACACACAACACTCTCAACAAACAATTTAAACCCAACAGCAAAATCAACGACATTTACAACACCACTGGAGTTTACAAACTAACTTGCAGTTCATGCCCCAGTTTTTACATAGGCCAGACAGGGAGGTGATTCTACACACGTTACCAAGAACATATAAAAGCACTAAAAAACAATAACTACCAATCAAACTTCGCCGATCATCTCAACTCCACAAAACATGACTACATAGACATAACATCTAACCTACAAATTCTTCATAAACAACACAGAAATAACCAACGCTACACAACCGAACAATACGAAATATATAGGCACTTCAAACTACACCCTACACACATACTCAATACACAATTACATTACAACTCACACGCACTTTTTGACATCACAACTCCTAATACACACAAAATACACCCACACCACCAAAATATCCCACCCCCACCCTAACCTACATTAAACCTTGAGATCAGTTACGGTCTGAGTTGACAAAGGGACACATCTCCCGAAACGGCCGTCCTCAACAAAAAAAGTAAGTGCTACTATAGGCTAGTTAAAACATTTTTTTAAATAAATTGTAAGTAATATTCTGCATTTTATTGATCATATTGTAAACTAAACCAATATATAAATAACCGTATAAAATTATAAATAAATAAATATATATATCGTGATATTTCACGTTGTCCATTATTTTTCCTGCTGAATTTATGAAGTTATTATTATTACTTACACTTTTAAAATGTTTTAAACTTGACTATAGTAGCACTTACTTTGCTTGTTGAGGACGACCGTTTCGGGAGATGTGTCCCTTTGTCAACTCAGATCGTAACTGATCTCAAGGTTTACGTAGGTTAGGGTGGGGGTGGGATATTTTGGTGGTGTGGGTGTATTTTGTGTGTATTAGGAGTTATGATGTCAAAAAGTGCGTGTGAGTTGTAATGTAATTGTGTATTGAGTATGTGTGTAGGGTGTAGTTTGAAGTGCCTATATATTTCGTATTGTTCGGTTGTGTAGCGTTGGTTATTTCTGTGTTGTTTATGAAGAATTTGTAGGTTAGATGTTATGTCTATGTAGTCATGTTTTGTGGAGTTGAGATGATCGGCGAAGTTTGATTGGTAGTTATTGTTTTTTAGTGCTTTTATATGTTCTTGGTAACGTGTGTAGAATGACCTCCCTGTCTGGCCTATGTAAAAACTGGGGCATGAACTGCAAGTTAGTTTGTAAACTCCAGTGGTGTTGTAAATGTCGTTGATTTTGCTGTTGGGTTTAAATTGTTTGTTGAGAGTGTTGTGTGTGGAGTAAGCTATTTTGTAGTTGTATTTTATACACGTTACCAAGAACATATAAAAGCACTAAAAAACAATAACTACCAATCAAACTTCGCCCATCATCTCAACTCCACAAAATATGACTACATAGACATAACATCTAACCTATAAATTCTTGATAAACAACACGGAAATAACCTACACAACCGAACAATACGAAATATATAGGCACTTCAAACTGCACCCTACACACATACTCAATACACAATTACATTACAACTCACACGCACTTTTTGACATCATAACTCCTAATACACACAAAATACACCCATACCACCAAAATATCCCACCCCCACTCTAACCTATGTAAACCTTGAGATCAGTTATGGTCTGAGTTGACAAAGGGACACATCTCCCGAACCGCCGTCCTCAAAAAGCAAAGTACACTTACTTTAGGCAAGTTTAAAACATTTTAAAAGTGTAAGTGATTACTAGTAGCTCACGCGAAGATGGAATCAACAAATGTTGTTATTATTATTACCTGTAAATAATTGTTTTCCGCCACAAAGTGTGATAAGTGTAATAATTTTACCTTTTGTATGATGAGCCAACTTTCGGTCACTTGACCATTGTCGAATCACTGAATTAATATTCTCTATTTTTCTGGTGTGGATGTTCGGTCCATGATGTTGGTATTTGTTGATGTCATACATATTTCTTCTTGAGTCACGTGTATTATGTTTTTGAATAGTACGTTGTCTGTATCTTCATTAAATTGTTGTATATGTTTTTATAAATGCGGTATTTTTCTAGTAAGTTTAGTTCTATTGGGTTATTTATTTCAAGTATGGTTAGGTTATTTTTGTAATTTATTTCATGTGATATTAGGTGTGCTGCCAAAGAAGCGGCAACAACTGCGATTCGTGAGATGTGGGGAAAATGGCTGTGGAAATAACTCATACGGCCAATAAATAATACTATAATATTTAAGTGCCTTTGAATATAATGGATTAAGAATAACGAAATATCTACTTAAAATACATTTATTTGATAAAACAATATATATCTTCTTACATATGAAATAATATTATTAATTGTAGTTAAATTATTAGATAGATTACACTAAAAACAAAGTGCACTAAAATACTGGGACATATACTATGTGACACTTGACTATATTAGGACATACTTCAATTTAATTATTACAGTAGTTATGGGAGCTGCATTCATTGCAAACTTGGACTTTAACTCCATAAAAATGTTTCAAATTGATCATGTTCATAAAAAAAAGATTTACTAGCCTGACGGTGATAATTAAAATAGCTGTCGGAGCATAGCAAATCGACTCAACAATTGTCTTTTTTCCTAATATAAAAACTTTCAAGTGTAAAAACAAGAAGTTATCAAAATTTTATATGAAAGCATAGTACAACGAAGTTTAAAGACGTTAGTCTATTGCCGCAGTGATTTCATCAATCTTGTAGCATATTAACTGCTCCCAAAACGCGAAGCAATGTAAGGCAAACACTGTCTTTTGATTATTCGTGTAGCTCCTCCCACTCCATCAAAAACAAACTGTTAACATTGTGAATCGTGATACCGTGATCAATGTTTATTATGGATTGAAATGTGGATTAATATTAATGAATAAAAGAATCTATTATTTTAATAATACTTAAAGTTTGACTACTATTCTTTACCTTTACTATTTTGTAGTCCATTACGTTCGGTGAATCTTTTAATCACTTAAACTAGTTTTAAACTATTGTTTAAGTGATTAATACAATAATATATGGAAAGTTACTTTTTCCACATTTTAAATGTTAGTCTGTAATGGCATGTAGGCCTATAGCTACAGCGCACTGCACTACGTCTAGATTTTGTCAAGACTTGGTTTTATACATTACAATATACCTATATTAAAATATACCTACGAAGTATCCAGTCAAGATAGATTTGGTTATAATTTTATTCAACATTACTATGTAGGTAAATAGTAATTTTGTTTAAAATTATAACCGAAAGTTAAAGATTTATATTTTAGTTGTTGGTGGAGTGGAAGAAGCTACACGACCAATAAAAGGCAGTATTTGCCTTACGTTGCTTCGACTTCTGGGATTAGTTAATATGCGAGGAGCTGGAGCTGAAGAATGACCGTTTAACGATCGTTTGTTACAAGTTCTCGTTTACTTCAAAGATTCGTTCGAATGATTTAGTTCGTTAACGACCCCTTACTGTGGTGTTGTATTATGGCTGTGGCCATGAATCATATCAAAACTTGGAACCATTAATAAGCAGAACGAGAATAGCTAAAGAATTGGTTACTGACTGTTATTATTTTGTACTAAAATAACTTTAAATTTAACAAACCCCATTTAAAATTTCACTGGTTTTTTTGATTCAATTTGAAAAGGAATGGCCGATGATGAATTTGAAGCAGATGAGTAAGTAACTGTTTGGTAAGCTAATTATATAATATTTTACTAATTTGGGGAAAGTAATCTAGTAGCAAATTTGTTTTGATTTTAATTTTACGAAATAATCAGATACGATGCATATACAATTGTCATTTAAAAAACACTACCTTTTGAGGTTAAATAAGTTTTTATGATTTTTTAAATACAACAATTCTTTAAAATAAAATCAAGTTCAAAACAATTGTATCGGTAAATGTTTAGTTCGCTAAACCGGGCCTATAAGCGAACTAAACATTTACCATTGTATCTTCATCTCTACTAAACTGTTCTATAAATCTTGCTAGTTAATTTGTAAAATGTTTGGACAGTTTAGTCTTACTACACAGATGATTTTACATTCACTGTATGTTTAATAGAAGTCTAATTCACAGTTTTAAAGATATTCGCTAAAATTTTATTCAGTGTAATTGTATTTAAATAAGCTACATGGCTTGTACGTAGGGATTGACATTGACACAAAACAATAATAAAAACCAAATAATGCCAGAATTAACATACTCTGTAAGTACGTCAATTTTGTTTCACATATATTGGTAATGCTTCACAACTCTGGTAGTTATTAAGATCAGCGACTACAGCTCTGGCCGGCAAAATTTTTCTATTCCTGGTCAATTTGAAGGTGAATCTGAAGGTATTTTTAATGACAAACCTAAATTAACAAAATAAATTAACCTAACCTAGGTGCTTATCTCAAAAGTATTTTGGTGGTTACAAAGTTGATATTGTACCGAGTTTATTTGTGTTCACTTTTGTTCCCTCTAAAAACGAACCAACCTTTGCTGAAACCCTCCACTCACACTTTTTCAGGCCTATCTTTGGCAATGAAACAACCTTCTTACACCTAAACTTGAAGTCGTCCGTAATCTTTTCTCTGTCTTATCTCACTTCAATCAGTCGGTCTATTTTGGGAGCATGTTGTATAAACATAAAGCCTCAATAACCCACTTCTCATCAAAGAAACAAGCTTCAAAAAATAATGTGTGGCAAGATTCGTCACACACACACACACACTAAATACGCGCTTTTTCAGTTGAAAAGTCAGGTGGCATCTGTCGGCGAATTGGAAAGCATCTTGCCGGTTACGTGACTTAGGTTTGCCGCTAAGATTTGCGACTTTTTCACGAGAATAAAAAATTTTGCACAATCAGAACATTAGTAAGCACCTAGGTCAGGTCAGGCTAGGTTAGTTTATTCCATGTTTTCTGTTAAAAATAACTTCAGATTTGTGTTCAGCATGGTCAAATTGACCAGAGAAAAAAAATTGCCGATTAGAGTGGTAGTCGCTGATCTTAATAATTACCCTCTATTTTTCTGTTGCACATATTTTACTCAAAAATACTTTATAAACAAGAAAAGTGAGTTTTACTCAAAACAAACACTGGTTAAAACTTTGGTGATTGTGAAGGTTGCATGATTTCCTCCTTATGAATTATAAAAGTTCACACACCTCTTACTATTTTAGTAAGTCGGAAAATTACAAAAGGTCAAAACAAACACTATTCCACACACAGAACAGAAATTATTTCATTGAACATTTATATACGTTTTATTTCTAACCTTGGTCTAAAAACGATAAAAGTTACTGCAGAAAGCAGTGTGAAATTGAAGTGTTGTGGTTGATTTTTTTTTCAAAATCTGTAATTTTTTGGAAGTCAACAGCAAGTTTAATTATATTTCTAGGCATTTTGCGAGTTACTATGTAAATCAAATTAGGCCAAAATGTTAAATTAGTAACATGTTACGTGTGCTGTGGATAGGGGGATGGATGTTATCCAAAATTCAAAATTTTGGAGCATTAGCAGAAGTTTTTATAATTTTTTTGATATTCTTGATATTTTGGCCAAAATATGAAAAATCTTCATATCTGTTGATTCCATCTTCAACATGAGCTACTAGTTTTCACTAAAACACTTATAAATATTTACAAACCTGCCTATAGTAACAATTACTTATATTTGTTGAGGACGGCTGTTTTGGGAGATGTGTCCCATTGATCTGAGTTGACAAAGGGACACATCTTCTGAAACGGCCGACCTCAACAAATATAAGTAAGTGCTACTATAGGCAAGTTTGTAAATATTTACAAGTGTTTTAGTGAAAAATCTTCTTTAATTAGTAGGTCCTCTGGGGACTGCCTTTGGTTGGGGTGTGTTCCATACAGTTAAACTCCCTGCACTAAGGGCGCCGTGATAGTGAAACTTGTTTTGTTTTCATGTATAAGTATTCATTGCATTTAATTTGTTTTGTTCACAATATTTTCTGAACTGATATAGTTTCTTTCTACAAGAAATGTTGAGCACTTTTATGAAGAGTTTTGTTATCCCTTTATTACAATAACTATGGATGAGGGTGACTGTTTTATCAGATTTCTTCATAGGCTTTGAATTTTTGTAATCCATCTGGTTTATATTTTGTGGTTGTTTATAGTGTAATTTATCATGAATTAATAGGTTATGTTTGTATTTTTATATTTGTAGGTTTTTCATATATGTTATTTAAGTGAGAATGAGCATTACAGTTTTACTTAAAAGAAGAACTCTTAATAAGTTAAGCAAACAGAGATCTATCTAGGGCTAAATGAGGAATGGGTTTTACTGTTTTAGGAAAAGCGCATTGGAACTGAATAAAATGTTCAGTGTTTTTATTCCGCTGTGATTGTATTAAAACTTGAAAATTCGGTAATAGGTAATAAAGATGTTTTTTTGTCACTTTTACTTGTGCTACTGAAGAATACTTTAAAAGGGTTTAATATCTAAATTTGTGTTAATAATGTTAAATCTGAAATAAATCATTATAGATCATTTGTTTTATTTTAGTGTTGGAGAAGATTTTGATGAAGTTGATGATGATGGAGATATTGAAGATATAGATCAACAAGATGTAAGTGGTTTCAACTAAGTTATTAAAAATAGAAATTTATCTGAACTCTGTTTTGTATGCTTACCAATGAAATTAGGTATGGATTTCGATCTCTTACGAAGTAAGCAAGTAAATTAATGAAAATTTGTGAATGTATAAAATTAATTATAAGGTAATAATAGTACACCAAGATTAAAGTTATTTTAACAGGTGAATAACCAGAAGAAGAAGAAAATTATTAGTAATAAAGAAATATGACAGGAGAAAAACAAGAAATAATAGGTCCTTTTGCAAGTAAAATATAAATAGAATTTATGTGTCCACTTTGGACCCTGAATAACTTTAGAGTTACGCCCTGGAGAGTGTTGTGTAAGTAGAATATGAACATAGTGGCAATAATTATGTGCAATATATATTAATTAAAATATGAAAATACAGAAAAATTATTTATTTATTCTGTTTATTTACTTTGAATCAATAAAAAAAAACTAAAAAAGTTGTAAAATGGAGACTATATTCTAAAATAAAATAAATTTATTACTTATATTACTAAAGTTACATATTCTGATGTGATGTATAAATGAAACAGTAAACATCGTTAAAAAAAATTTGAATCTATTAAAGTTGGACACTTTTTTCTATGTCACTAATTTATTATCAATTTCAATGCTGTAATATATGTAATTTAATAAAGTTATTTATTGCAATATGACATAGATCTATTTGTAAAACTGACACTATTTTACACAGTGTACAATAAGCACTCATTATAAAAACCCTTATGAAACACACACAAATGAATTATTTACACTGTCAACAGTTTTGTAAAATGGAATGGGATATTGGCCTTGACCTAGACCAACATGAGCGAGTCTAATGTGAAATGAAGGGAAGTTCCCTTTAGTTAGCTTTTCTTTTTTTCTCCACCGTTTAAAATGTGTACATTTTTCATTTTATTATACAGGTTGCGGCAGCATAACTTCCTTTTTTCAAAATTCAATCCCTCCTAAGAAACATAGATTTATAATTTTTTTATAATGTAGGTATATACCTAAAGTTTTGTTTCAAATAGTTTTGAAGGTGAAATCATGTAGCTATTGTCAATACACTGAGTAAACTAATTTTAAGGGGAGTGCTGACGACATAAAACTGCCATGTTACATTTATGTCGTGTAGCTAATAAACTAATAAACCTAGAGCTTTACTTTTAATTTATCTTTAAAGAGGGGGCTTTTATCTAGTACCTAGTGGAGGTAAATTTTAATTGTAGCAACAAAAAAAATTTATACACAAAAAAAATTTTTTAAATTTGTATTTCAAACCTAGTGACATAATTTTAATAAACTCCCACAGGTCACTAGGTAATAACATAAATAAGTTAACCTGAAAATTTCATACAATTATCTTTAGTAGTTTTTAAGGTGACATGACATTAAAACTTAAAAAAGTTAAAAATTTTCGGAAAACCAATAAAAACCAACAGTATGTTGATTGTAGTAAGTCCACTCAAAACATTTAGTGTTCCCTAGCTGCATATGATGGGTTGTCTGGGTCCCCACCCTCATCAAACTGGTCCTCAAGTCTTCTTTTGAGTAGGTTTCTACAATGTCTTATTTTCTTCTCAAAATCTTCTGCCGCTTTATCACTTTTATATAAACGTTTGTTGTCCATACGTTGCATTTCTGTCACAAAACGGCTACCTACTTTTAGGCCTAATTCCTCTAACACTTTACACTTGCTATAATATCCATCATTGAAGGATAACACTGCATCATGGACACCAAATGTTAAAACATTCAGTCCTACTCTCGCCCAAATTACATTGTTGAAGAACTCGTTTGGATTTTAAGTCTTCCCTGCCAAGCATTTTCGCAATAATTCAGGATTGGCCAGATCTTTAAATATTGGTTTTATCTGCTTCATAATAATTTCAGGTAGATGAAAGTGGGCATCATGATCATAATCTTTGCCTTCAATCAGTGAAATATTGTACTTACACCAGGTTGTAGGCTCTTTAGGACACAGTTCGTGATGCGGGTCACCATTACTAGACATGACATGGTAATAAGTAGCCCAAACTGCTCTCTTCATTTCTGATAGGCTATGGCAGTTCTATTGACTTGTTCTCCATAAGGTTTAGAGTCTGAAACAGATTTGTAGGCATTGGAATCCCAGTCGCCAAGGTAATCTACATATCGTACATTGTATTGGTCAACAGATCTTTTGAAGATTTTTATCGCAAAGTCACATTCCATAGCCCCAATTCTTCCCAAAAAGTTAGCTTTGCAGTTTGGCAAATGTATGCTGTCATATTTGTTAGGGCATAAGCAGTGTTTACTCATGCTATGAATATTCAATACTTTACCGGTATCAACAGAAGTCACGGATACTATTCCGTTCAGTGATGTGTGACCTCTCTTTTGCCATGAGCCATCTACTGCTACAAAAAGATCTCTACGCTCTCTATCTGGGTTGATATTTACATCTACTGCCTCTTCAACAGCTTGTGCCATAGACATTTTACAAATAGTTTCAGTGGCTTGGCCTATAATCTTTTCATATAAAGTACAGTCATCGTGCCTGGAAACTTTCAGCGTGAGAGGCAGCGAAGAAATGCTGAAATCTTACGTGAAAGCTTATATTAAATATTTTTTTCACATTTAAATATTTTCTTTTGTACATTGTATTATGTATCAATAGAAAGAGAATTTTTCGGAGATTATTTATCATTAAAAAACGAAAAATAAAAAAAAAAATATTTTTGGCCGTCAGCACTCCCTTAAATGACTTTTGTCAGCAAAGCATTTTATGTTTGTAATTTTTTCGTGGATGTTGGTCTTCAAATCTTGTATGGTCCTTGGATGGTTAGTGTAAACACGGGATTTCAAAAAACCCCATAGAAAAGAATCACAAGGGGCAAAATTGGGAGACCAAGGCTGGCCAATCCAAATCATCCCTAATTGAGATGAGGCGCTCTGAGATGTGTCCCCCCAAAACAGCGGTGATCATGAAGTGTGTGCCGTTGCATCGTCTTGCTTGAACCAAATGTCCCCTAAATCCAACTAGTCTAGCTGTGAGAAAAAAATTCATGTAACATGTTTACATACCGGGACGAATTCACTGCGACTTCATTTTCCTCAAAGAACCAGGGACCAATAACTACAGCTGAAGAAATTGCACACCACACTGTAACTTTTGAATGCAAAGGCCTTTGATGTAAATATCGAGGATTGGTGTCAGCCCAGTAGAGCATGTTTTGTTTGTTGACAGAATCACACACATGAAAATGGGCTTCACTAAAAGAAACAATTGCATTCTCAGAAATGACTTCGAGCATAACCTCAAACTTGTTCCTCCAAGAATTAAAATCACGTTCAAAAGGTTCCTGCACAATCACCATCTTATTAGGATGGAAATGATGATTGTCATGAAAAATTCACCTCACAGAATGATTTGAAAGTCCAAGGGCAGACACATGTTTGCGAGCAGAACGCTGTGGTGAATGCAAAAATGAAGCTCTCAAAATTTGACCGATGATCTAATGGGCTGAGGAACTGCAGTTTTTTGTCTTGTCACACTAGCAACCCACGTAACAATTAATTTTCAATCCGGAACACGGCCAACAAGGCTAAATTAAAGCGTTTCTAAAAGGCACTCCGGCATGGTATTACAGAACAACCACTCAAGGTCAAAAGCACACTCCTCACTATTCCAACGCATAATGGCGACTGAACTGTGTCAGAGCAAAACCTTAGATTCCAGCCTGTCAAATGTGACCATTAGCGCTTTACTATGATAATAACCGACTAAATAGTGCACATTTGAAAATAGGAAATTATGATGTCTCACCGTGTATATATGTGTAATATTATACGCCATGTGAAACATTAATTGTTATGTGAAACAATTACAACGTAAAACCATTAATTGTTTACAATTAATAATAATAACTTCACACTATATATATATATATATATATATATATATATATATATATATATATTTCACAAAAATATCAGTGATTCGATAATGGTCAAGTGACCGAAAGGTACCTCATCACACAAGGTAAAATCATTGCACTTAATGGTGGATAAAATTACTTACAATAGTAATATATTAACTTCATAAAGTCAGTGCAACGGAAAAACAATGGATAACGTAAAATATCAAGAATATATATATATATATATATATATATATATATATATACACACACAGTAGTCTTAAAAATCCGAGTCCCGATATTTTGAGCTTGTGAAATTTCCAAGCCCGATGGAAGTTGTTTGTCAAGGAAACAAATTTTATGCCTATGCTAATAAAACTAATTGAATTGTATTTTGTTATGACAGAATGTTATGAACTAAAACGTGTTTAATCTGTGTGTAGGAAGAAGGAGAAAACATTGAACTGTTAGCTGCAGGGGATGCAAGGTGTAGTGTGCAGAAGACTAACAGAATTACAACAACCTATATGACAAAGTAGGTATTAAACACAAATTTTGTGATTACTATTGATAGCACACTGAAAGACATAGTTTAATTTAATAAATCAAACTCACTGTTGCAGATTTTTTAAATCTGAGAGAAAATCCAAGAATTTTTTTTTGGTTTATATTGCCAATTTGTCAATTGGAAAGAAGCTTTAAACTGGAGATAAAGAGAGAGAGATTAATAGTTTGTATAGATATTTTACCAGTCCATTCTTACTATCAACACTTTGAAGCCTACGCCCAATTATAGGTCAGGCCAACTTGGCAACAGTTGCTGTCGACGTCCAAGTATAGCTCGAATGACCACCGAAAACATAAACAAAGCACTAGACACCATTAAATATTTAGCATATACAAATGGATACAACGCCACAATAATAGACAAACTGTGGCACAATAAACAAAAAACACTAATTAACACTACAGACAGGGAAATCAAATACATCACAGTACCATACATAAACAAAATATCACATAAAATAGCCCACACATCTCAAAAAACATGATACAAAATACAACACGACACCAACAATAAAGATAAACTACAAGCACCAGGCGTAAACAAACTAAACTGCAACAAATTCTACATTGGCCAAACAGGCTGCAGATTTAAACAAAGAGTCGAAGAACACCATCTCAGCATTTTATAATCACAAAAAAGAAACAGGATACAAATACACAGGCATTTACCATAACCTAGAAATCTTACACATCAACAAAAAAGGACCACATCTCAACATACTAGAACAATATGAAATATACAGACACACAAAAACACAAAGTACAAACATGTTAAATGAGCAAACCAAATACAAATCACACATACTCTACGATACTATTGAAAACCTGCGTTTAAACCGTCATCGCTTAACCTAACAAATCCAAGCAAAAGACACTGATGAAGATTGCCACATAGGGATCAAAAACATTCTGTCTCAGTAAGTTTTTCCAAATTTACAAAATTTAAAGGTGGGATAGTCATAAACTAATGTTAAAGTGATTAATTGACAAAGATATTTAATATTTTAAATGGAGTGTAATTAGTGTATAATTTTCTTTAGTTGATTTTTTGCTTATATTTTGAACTTATAATAAAATAAATTTTGATTTGTATTCTTTTCTAAAAAGTGTCTTTCTTGAAACATACCCGTTAAAAAGGCTCTTTCTTTATTAACCCAGTTAGAATGAACATAACTTTGCAGGTTAACATTTAATCATGTGACACATAACTGGAATATTTTACATCCATCATAATAAAGAGTGTTAAAAAAGTGTGCAATAATAATGTATTCCAAAAGAAACAATAAATCCAATATTTAAAAAACAGTGATTTCAAATAATTTTCTCATCATTTGGTAATGTGACCTAACATTCCATGTATTTTGTGGTTATATGTTCAATATAGAACTTTTTTATATGTACTTTATGTATTACAGAATTGGCTTTAAAAATATTAACAAAATGTGAATATAATTTCAGTTAACATAATGAAGTGCTAAAATTTGTGTAGGTATGAGAGGGCTCGGGTGTTAGGAACAAGAGCTTTGCAAATAGCGATGTGTGCACCGGTGATGGTGGAGTTGGAGGGGGAAACAGACCCATTGCAGATAGCCATGAAAGAGTTGAAGCAAAGGAAAATCCCTATCATTATCCGCAGATACTTGCCTGACAACAGCTACGAAGACTGGGGCATTGATGAACTTACAATTATCGATCATTAATAAAACTTTAATATTGTAATATAAATATAAATATTTTTTCAGTGTCTGTAATCATTTATAGCATCTTTGTTCCTGATAATTTATTCAAGTGTTTTATGATATTTTAATGTTATTAAATTTTGACTTCTGTTAGGTTTATGAACTTTACTTTGAATAAATTGTCTAATCTACAATAAATACTTTTGCAGGTTACAATAAATATCTAAAATCATTTTTAAAGAAGCTATGGCATAGTTATTAGAATGTACTAAATGTTGAATTTTTACAAAATCAAAACTACAAATAATAAAAGAACTTAAAAATAAAAATGATCACTTTATTTGAAGTGATATTACAATCAAGATGGCAATTAGCAAATCAAGTTTAAAATCATTTATAAATACTCTCATTATATTTTCAATTAAAAAAACATGGCTATAAATAAAATGGAATTCAATATATGGATGGTTTATAATTATAATATCATTTCTCATTTAGTGCATTTGAGACATTCTTGCCTAAATAGAACACACACGCCATTGTAAATTTTTTATTTGATAAGAGGTTTTGATAATCAGCCATATCAACCTGTGGATTAATTATTATTTAGTTGGTAGAGTTAATGAAATAGCTAAGAATCTGTAATCCCTTTCTCAATGGCACTACTTAATTTTGTTGTTACGTACATCCTTATAAAACTTTATGTTAAAATTGCAAATGCATCAGAGAGAGGGCAACCCTTATTATCTGAAATTCAGTTCAAACATTCTTAGTGTGTGTTCTATGCAAGACGTTGATCAAATGACATCTCTCCCTATGTTGGGTATGACAGTTTTTTTTTTGTCTCTCCCGTTACGCTATGTGATACAGTTTTTTCTTTCGTTTTCTCCTGCTGTCTGGCGAAAGAAAACAGACTTTAGCACAGGCTTTTTTATTAGCCTGTAACAGTGAGTATTTTGAATACATCCAAACTCTCATTTTAGTTGGCTATGTGTAGAGCGAACTGGGTGCACCAAAAACTCCTCGTCATCCATCTAGAAGAGCAAAATGAACGGGATGTTACAAGGTTTAGGTATGTGCGTGTTTATGTTTTGTATATTGTAAATATATATGACCATCATTTGTGATGTCACCGCTACCAGATATGTAGTATGATTTTATCTCAATGGTCCTCCGAAAGATCTAATTTAAATCATACATTCCGTTATATAGTCGGCGCCGCTTATTGTGATCACGGTTACTGTTATCATTCGGTTATTGTTATCGTTTCATTGAAAAACAAACACGGACGTATATTAATACATTGTAATTAGGCCGCTTATTGTAATCATCTGTTCGCTTATTATTATCATTTAATTTGCCATTCAAAATCATATGCGTCAACGTATACTAGCATAGACCAAGTAAAAATGTCTACAAAGTAGTGTAAACAGCACGTGCAACACACAATGACGCCCAATTCATAGAATGTTTATTTTTAGAATGACAGAAATACTTTATAACGGTTTCAGCACTTAGCACAGTTCTCAGAATGTCTCCCTTACTCTTTGTTTACGCAAACACCCTAGCCTCGCTGAGTCGATTTTAGTTGTTTGTTAACATTAGTTGATGTTCCTACTGAACCATTTACAGTACAGTCCTACTGTATTTTTAACAGTGAATTTTTATGAACGTTTATTACAGTATTTCAGTGTGATTTTACATAACAATTTTTAAAGATCTTTTTCGTTTGTTTTGTAGAGTTTAGTGTCACTTGAAGTTTCAAAGGACAGTATAGCAAGATGTCCGAATTTCAAAAGAAACGACACGATTTAAATCTTAAACAAAAACTTGATATTCTAGATAGGTACAGTAAATTACCAAAAATGAGTCAAAGAAACGCTGCTTCTCAACCTCTCTTATGTAAAATATTGAACAACAAAGAAAATATCTTCTCATTAACAAAGTGTAATGCAAATGTTGACAACAAAAGACATCGTTCTGGGAAGGATCCGCAAATGGAATCAGCTTTGAAATTGTGGTTTAAAAATGTTCGCGAAAAAGATGCTCGAGTTGACGGCCCACTAATGCGTCTAAAAGCTGAGGATCTTGTCAAAAAAATAGGAAAACAGGATTTTAAAGCCGCAGATGGATGGTTCAATTGATAGAAGAAAAGGGAAAACATTGTTTACAAGAAAACGTGTCGTGAAAAAAGAAATGCTGATTTTGTTGGAGCTGAGGACTGGTTACAATACGAATGGCCAAAGATTTGAAATATCATTCAAACTCCAATGCTTGGATGACATCAAAAATTTTTAATGAATGGTTGACTAAATGGGATACCAGCCTCAAACGCAACGTTGTCCTTCTACTAGACAACTGCACTGCACATAATGACATAAGCACTACGCTAAAACACATCAAAGTGATTTACCTTCCGGCCAATACTACATCAATTATTCAGCCATGTGACCAAGGCATAATTAAAAATCTCAAAAGTTTTTGAGAGAGATGCGTGCTAGAATTATAGAAAATATGGATGAATTTCAAACCCTTACCTCAAATGAATTTTCTAAAATACTTCTTTACTCGATGCTATTCATCTGATAGCAAAATCTTGGAATGAAGTTTCTGAAAAAACTGAAAAATTGCTTTAGAAAAGGTGGTTTTTTTGTTGAAGAAAATCAAGAGCAAGCTACATCTGAGGAAGACTCTGAAGAGAACTTGAAGCCTTTCGATTTGTCCTTAAAAGAATATACTGAGTGGATGGAAGTTGACGATAGTATTGAAACAGCAGCGGAAATGGCTGAAGACGATATTTGTAAAGTAGTTGCTTCAACATCAAAAGTTACGGAAGAAGAAGAAGATGATGACGAAAATGGTAAATGTGTACCGCAAAGATCTAAGCAGGAAGTTCACCAAGCACTTGAGATTCTAAGGCAGTTTGTTCAACAAAAAGCAGAAAATTTCAACAAACATTATGAATATGAACAATTTATAAACAATATTTTACGAGAAGACTACAGACAGTCACATATAGAGGAATTCTTCGAGAAAATGTAAATTTGAAGTGTAAATAAGATTGAAGTGTTTTATAATGAAGTTTTATGTGTTATAATGTTTTGATCAAGTGTTTTACGTAGTTCTATATATTTTTTTTTTCCAATTATGCTAGATTCAGTGTTTTAAAAAAAATCTACAGTGGAATAAAATAAACTGACATGAAATATGCCCACTAATTTTAACAAGTAGAAAACTAAATTACAGAAATTCTACTACTGTATATAAAACTGTCCGGAATAGCATCAAAATTTGGTAAGTACAGTTTAATTATAGTGTTACAGAATTAGAATTACTTAATGTAATGATATGCTTACATATCGTTCAGAACAAACAGTTGTGGCAATAATACAGTGAGTTCAATGCAGTACGGCTGTAGACTACATTGTGATTAAACGTTCGGTTATTGTTATCAAATATGCTTCTGACAAATATGATCACAATAAGCGCCGACTGTATATTTTGGTACGATGTGCCGGAATATGTAACATTTGTATTAACACTACTGATTTCTTAACACCTGTATTAGTAGAGTCTAAAACATTTTAATATTGCAAGCTAATGTTATACGTATTGCCAATCAAAGCCATTTGACCCCTTCCCAATGTATGTTAAGCTGTCTGTGCCTTGGCTATTTCTTTGAAGAAATGCTTGATATTGATAGTATTCAAGCAAAGGCTACTGGGAAAAAGATATTATTGTTAGGGGAGTTAAAATGTCAGTAATAAATTGAACCTCCAATGAAATCTATTATAACTGATAGAGATCAAAATATGTGTGGTAAAAATAAAGGTGCATTGCTACCAAAGGCAGTAGGAAATTATGTGTTTCAAAATCATTACTCTTACACTATCATTCTTCAAGAATTTTTGTGCGGAAAAAGTTTTGGATGTGTATGAAGTTGTGAAACTAACCAATCAGTTGTTAATTTCATCATATCCACTGGGATGGACACCGACAATTCCATGAGATTATTGGAGAGATTTTTAAAAAAAACATCATTCTTATGCTGCCTTAGTTGCAGAAAAGTGCTTATGTACTTTTTCAAACTGAGCAGAAATTGAAATTTGAATAAAAAGAACCCTCCCTTCCAATTAAACAATAGCAAATTGCTGTGGAAGTTGGCATTCTATGTTGATTTGACAAAACATAAACAACTGAATTTGACTTTGTAAGGAGAAAACTAGCTTTTTATTTATTTAAACAGTAGTATGAAATCTTTCCATCAGAAAATAATACTATTTTTAAAATGTGAACTGCTCAGCATACTACTGAGCGAGTTTTCCATTGATTTTGCAAGTTTTAAGAGCTTTGAAAGTGAATTTCGGTACAAGAGAGGCACTGGTAAACAATTTCTCACTTTATACATTTTTAAACACCATGTTTTTGGAAACAATGTTGCCCTCATCAGTGATAAATCTATACTAAGTATGATCTAGTCAAACAATTAAGTTTAATATAAAATTGAACCTACCAACAAATATTACCATAACTTATACTTTTGCTATTACTTGCGACCAGAATTTTTGTTAACTAAAAGTCTGGTCGCAAGTAATAGCAAAAATGTAATAAGTAATTAACAACCAGTCATAAACAACAAGATTTCGATATTACCATAACAACTGATAGTATCTGTTGATTTGGTAATATCAACTAACAAATGTTTACTGTTTTAACTTGTTAAATTATTACTACAAGAATTTAAATAGTTTGCTCGATATATTTAAACAAGGTAATATCTGTTGTTAACTCTACTAATAATTTTTTATTAGATATGAACCATATTTGACTTGTTTGTAAATAGTGTAGATTTATCATTGGTAAGACTAATACAGTTTCAAAAAACATGCTATGATAGACAAATTTATCAAAATAGAGTTATACATATTTAATTCATACCCTATCTTTTGGAACGATTAAATTACAACAGCAGATAGCAGCACCTGACGGTATATCATTGCAATAATTGACTTTTACATAGCAACTAAGGTGAAGGATGAAGTGAAGCTCCAAACCAGCACCTACGACAACTATGTAAACCTCCAAAGGTACCTTGGGAAAAGGGTGTGCCCCACAACTTACTCCCCTATAGGCAGCCCACAGGTCCTGTGCAATGCTTCAACGGCCAGACGATAGGCCACACAACAAGTTGTTGTAATGTGCGTTGCATTTGGCGAGGGCCACGATTCCAAGACCTACACAAAGGATCAAGACCACTTCAAGTGTATCCTCTGTGGGCTTAACCACACCGCAAACTATCGAGGCTGCACGATTTACAAGCAGGCCGCCAAATCCAAGGCCCAGGCACAGAAGAAGGCTGATGGGAATAAATCCCCAAAACTGGCCCCTTCAGCCAAAACACAAACATAAATGCCTGCTTTACGGTACACAATACCGAACATTTCCTATGCCAAAGCATCTGGGAAGCTAGTACAAACGCCACCTCCTGCCATTCCCTAAGTATGCCTCTCCTACCTTAGCCGGCCATAAATTTCTACACCCAATCCCGCTTCTGGCCCTAAGGCAGCGAGACAAAAGCCAGGGTATAACTCCCACAAAATGATTGGGAGGATAGACCCACTAATGCCAGGACAACCCCCCAACCCCAGCCAGAGCCCTGTGTGGCTCCTGCAGTAACCGTTTACCCATCCCCGACCATAACTACATCGCCCGCTTCTATAGACTGGGCGAAAGAAACCTTTAAACTCCTCCTAAGGGTTATTAACTCTGTACTGACCTGGGAAGCCTTCCCGAGCAGACTGAGTCTTTTCATTGTTAAGATCTCATCACACCCCCCAAAACCTTCTCAGAATTCCTGACTTCCTTCATCCAGTACATCTCTTCTGTCAACCATGGTTTGGTCACTGGTCTTGATGTGGAATGCCAACGGTGTTAAATATAAAAAACTAGAGTTTCTTCGCTATATGCAAAGAAACGACTAGAAACTAGCGCTTATTACAGAAACATGCAAGATAAATTCTCAATGCCAAACCTTGAAGTTTACCCCACTGACAGGACAACTAGAAGCTATACGGTGGTATAGCTATAATAATAGATAAAAGCATTAAACATTTTGAATTGTTTTTGCCCCTACTTTCATGCATTGAAACAACAGCTATTAGGCTTGAGCTCAATGGTAGCACCACAACACATATATCAGCGTACTAATCCCCGGGTTCAGTTGATTACACAAGCAATTTAGAACTCCTTCTACAGGTAATAATCGCATGGGCCTTGAATTCTAAACACACATGCTGGGGCTGTAAGTCTACAAACACAGGAAGCCGGCAACTCCAAACATTCATACAAAATACAATAGCTACACTGCTGGTCCCTCCTGAACCAACAGACCACAGCACTTACCACTCTGAAGACACTTTGGTTATAACTATTGTAAAAGGTCTGCTGTGTCACCGCAACTTCACGTCGTAGAGATCTGAATTCAGATCACTACCCCGTGATAATGGCGTTTTCTAGAAGCCCAGCTAATCACCTGGTGAAATAGAATCCGGCGGGTATTGCAACACGCGGTAAACAGATGCGTTCCGCACACAACTCTTAACCGCCTTAAGCGGGAACTAATTCAGTACAAAGGCTTCCAAGCAGAATTGGCAACCTTAAACACAACAGTTATGCCTATCTGGCCAATGGTTAAACACTTCACACTAGAACCACTGTGCTATCCTCCACTCATCTGCCCGATTTGGCAGGTGGGCGACTTGGTCGACAAAGTTAACTTCTTTGCTGACACACTTGAGAGCACGTTCCAACCAAACAACCAACTAGCTGATGCAGCTGTTAGCACTAAAGTAGATTTAGAAACAGCACAGTTTGCCTACTACCCTACATTCGAGCCAAACACTGACACTACAATCACAGAGAGAAAGTGGGCAATGTAACAAACAAACTCCAGGAAAACTCCTGGACCAGACTTCATCACCAACAAAACGCTGAGAAACCTCACAGAGAAAGCAATCACTTATCTCTAAAACATCTACAATGCTATACACAACACTTCCCGGACGGTTGGAAGAAAGCCAAGATCTTGGTCTTCCCCAAACCATGAAAAGACCACAGCAAACCTGATTCATAGAGACTGATAAGCTTGTTGAATACGATGGGCAAGGTATTTGAAAATATTTTGCTCAAACTTATCAACAACCATATTCACACACACAACATACTGAGGCCAGAGCAATTTGGCTTTAGGACAAAACACTATGCCACGCATCAACTGAAGAGAATGTTGGAGTATGCAACCAAGGAGTTCAACAGTTACTGCTCGACGGGGGTAGTCTTCCTGGACATTGAAAAGGCCTTTGATCAGGTCTGGTACAACGGGCTCTTAGTGAAACTTCGACACTATGGCTTTTCCAAATGGGCTTTTATACACCTAGTTATCTTATACCTGTCCAACCACAAGTTTAGGGTTAATGTAGGCCAAACTCAATCTACTCTACGGACTGTATGGGCCGGAGTCCTTCAAAGCCCAATTATTAGGCCTGTATTGTTCAACATCTACATCAACGACATACCTACAACATACAAGTTGCCATATTTTAAGATGACACTGCGTTATTCGCTCAGTCATGGCAACCACATCTAATACACTCCAATTTACAGGACTACCTTACAGTACTAGAATCATGGCTGAGCTACTGGAGAGTTGAGGTGAACGGGGCCAAGTGCCAGGCTCTGTTTCTCTCCAAACGTAGGACACACAAACTCAACACTCCACTAAAACTATCAGGTGAGGACATTTACTGGGGGAACCAGGTCAAATATCTTGGAGTCATACTCGATAGAGGCCTGACTTGAGACCCTCACATTACTAACACGTTAAAGAAAGCAACAATTAGATTAACACAACTAAATCCTATGCTTAACAGAACAAGCCCACTTTCACTACAGGCGGCCAATACTATATACGTATATATGTTGCACAGCATACTCACGTACGCTTCACCCATCTGGGGCCAAACTCATGGGTACGCAGACTCCAGTTATTCCAAAACAAGGTTTTGCGAATAATCATTAAGACAGCTAGATGTACAAGATTAACACTGATTCACACTGACTTGAAAGTGCCTTTCATCAAACAACAACTTTGACACTTAGGAACAAGGTTCTACAAACAGGCTCACGCACATACAACATCCACAATCTTTTTCCCACTGGGTAGACACTACCCCACCCACAACCGCTTTCTCAACTGACCGCCTAGCTCCAACCATAATGCAAAAAATAAATATATATAATTTATATATATATAAATAAATACATATTAAAAGATTCTGCTTCACAGTTACGTTTTAGGTGACGCAGGGGCACATCCCCAGGTTCGCAACTTACTCCCAATGGAAGTACTAATTGATTGCATGCCTTTCAGTTTCGAGTAGGCAGTAGAAGAATAGGTCCATGTCATTCCTGCATCCCTTAGCATAAGGTGATCCAAGTCTCCAGGGTTCCTGCCCTATCTGTTGCGGGATTTTTTTGGCAGGGTTTCATTCTTGCCAGGTTTTTTCTTCCTGCTCTTAGTACGACACTAACTGTTCTGCTTCATTTCACTATCTCTATGAAGAGAGCTTATGAGCTTGGTATATGGGCAATCAATCCTGTTTCCTTCACTCGCGTTAGGGATACTAACCGGATGCACATGTGAGACGGAGGTAGCTCGCTAGAGGTTGGCTGCCACAAGGGCTGGGTGGGTTTTAAGAGCCCATACCGAAGTTAGAAAAACAACCAATAATTGACTTACAGAAAAATGCAAATAACTCGAGAACCAGACAAAAATTAGAAAAATTATTAGCATTGCGTTAAATGCTCTACAACCTATGTATATAACTAAAAAGCCATTTTTTAATCAAAATTTTGGTAAAATTGAAGGGATTCCCTTCACATTTTGCAAAAGTTTAAAATTACTTGTTTACTAGGGCCAATTACTCAAAAACTGTTGAAGATATTTTAAAACAAAAAACAGCAGATGAAAATATAGACTTTCTTCTTTGGTTCTGTATCAGAAACATCTTGTTGGGCTACATAAGTGCAGAGATATGACCGATTTGAAAAAGGCTTGCTTCGTGCAAAGATGGAAATGTAAATCACACTGTATTTAAACGCGTATATTTCCTAAACCGTTCAAGATATTGAGCTCAAATTTTTACAAGTTGTTTCTTTATTGATTCCCCAGATGTATATATAACTTTATCTTCTAAAAGTGTAGGTGTTTTGAAAAAAAAATATTTTTTAAAATACTTTTGTATATCTATAAAGATATGAAACCATTAAATAAACAACTTGCGAATATTTAAGGCTAAAATCTTTATGCTTTTAAAATGAAAAAAAAACAGCCAGACCATGTTTCCAAGTAGCAAGATGAAGGCTTTTTTTAAAACAGTCATATTTTCAAATATTTATTACAAGATATTTCATTAATCAATTGAGAAAGAGAAAAGCCTATATTTTTGTCCGGTCCAGCCTGTCTTTACCCTAACCCAGTCAATTAGTTTTAATTCCGTCTACTTATATCTTACTGTGTGTAGTGAAAATAAGCGTGGCTCAATAAGGCGATGATCGGTGCACCGTAGACTCTTTTTGTTATTTTAAATTAGTTGAGTTGACTTTTATTCTTGAATCGTTTTGATTTATTCAATGTTTGTTGTGTTTCTCAGCTATTGAGACTGTAAAGAAATTCAACAATTACTAGGGTTACTTATGAGTGTTAAGAAAAAAAGTAGAGGTTGAGAAAACATATCGGTTGTCATGACAGAACGAAATAAGAAAACCCGTGGAAATCATGAGAGTACTTAACCACTAACCTTCTTGACAGACCAAGTATAAGAAGGGTTTGTAACTTTGGAAGGATTTTGCAATTAATCAAGGTTTTGACATTAAAGGAAAATGGACACAAAATATGATTATTTACATGAGTAACTATTTAGAGGTAAGTTCACAACAAAATATAAAATGGGTTGAGTGAACTGTAGTTTATCTTGATAAAACAGAAATATTTAACCCATTATTGCCCTGAGTCCTATAAATAGGACACTCGCATTTTATTTTTTTAAATTTGTCTTATATTATTGTTTTCACATTAGTATTTATGGAAGAAGATACTACATTTTATATTATGATAGTTACTTTCTCATTGAATGTTCTTTTTCTTAGAATAGTTTGATTTGGAGGTATTATTTTGAGCCTGACACTGTTATTTTCATAGTTTAAAAAATGAAAATTATATTTCAAATGCAAATGTGTTGCCAGAACATATTTATCATGCTTAAAAAAATTTACATTTGAAGGGGAGAAGTGTGATTCTATTTTATGATGTAATGTTTTTTTTTGTATTGCTGCCAAGTAGCCAATAATTAGCACAAGTAGTTACTAATGGTTCGACTGAGGGCAGCACAGTACGATCTCTGATTATTATCAGCTGTTCTCTACGTACTAGATCTTGCCAGTCTTTTAAAATTAAAATAGTCAAGTGAGGAGTCGAATAAGAGAAGCCAAAGAGTGCATGTAGTAAGGGACCAGGCAAGTGCTAGTGGTGACCAAGGGATCAATCTCCAAGGGATCCAGCTACAGAGGTAACTCTTTCATATTTATACGACACAAAAAGGTAAAGTTTTAATATTTTAAAACTCGTATATGTAACCTCTATTAAAAGTATCCGCACTGCCCATGGCACTAGGAAGGCTATTTGTTGAAATTTCCTTTGTTGGGTGTAACTAAATTTTATTTTGGGGCATAGCTGCGTTATTTAGCCTTCCTACAGCAATGTGACAATGGTACTGTTCTATATATAGGATGGTGGAGCATTAAGGCGTCAGTTTTCTCGTTAGTTACAGACCTTTTTTTATTTATCTGGTTCTTTTTGTATGTAAAACTAATAAGAAGATATTGGAGATGTTTAATGCAAGGGCTTGAATTGGACATTTAGTCAAGAAGAAATATCTGCTTGAATTGTTATGCTCTTGGAGGGGGGAGGAATGGTTTGAAAAATTACTTAATGTGGTGGATAAATGTCCCAAAGCAAGGGAGATATCTCCTAGAATACATTATAAAAGCCTTTGGAAAATAGATATGTATTGCTCAAGGATTAACTTAGCTCGAAATACATAAAAAAGATTATGACATCAAACTAGCTAAAATATATCTCTTACAAAAATACTAGTAGAATTATTCCTCTCTCTCTACAACTCAGACATACAATACAATAGTTGTAAACTATTTGTCCATTCTTCACTTTAATGGCAGTGGGTAGAACAAGTATACATAGTCAAATATCAATATGTTGGTGATTGTGATTATTCCTTTGCTACTTCATCTGATCTTTTGTATAACTATTCTACACTGAAATGGGCCTCTTCAAAATACATCGTAGATTCTCAGAGATTTTGATGGTAACCTTACGTAGTGTTCAGTGGTTATTCTGTTCTTGGCATACGATCAGTGTATGAAATACTAATATAGTGTCTGAAAACAAAAATTTAAGGGAAGTTAGGACAAAAATTAAAAATTTATTATCATTATGATCGCTTTATTCAATTATTATTATAAATTTATAGATTTGTGTTTATTACCACCACATTTCTAATATTTATTACACTTAATTTGATCAAAATAAAATATAAATTGTACAAGTCTTTGTTAAAAAATTCTCTTTTTAACTCATTCTTCATATATATTTATATATATACATTATTGAAATACATTATTTAATATGTACACAGCACATTAAAAGCTACAATAACTAGAATGAATGTGTGATCTACAATGCTAAAACGTGTATCAGGAATGGCACATTATCACATGTTAGTCTTGACTTTTCAAATGAGAAATGGAATGTTGATTACAAGGAAACGTATGTACACTTTTGGGCTTTATATAAAGGCAGCATTTAGGGTTTTCCTAAACAAATAATTACATTTAAAATTTTTACAATCATTATAATTTAAACAAATAATTAAAACACTACACTTATATAAAGATGTTGAAGGCATTATTTACTTATGTATGACCATATCTGTTTTAGTCATTTTCAGACTAACCTCATCTCTCTGGAATTATTTATATATCTGATTTTCTTTTAAATATCTCAACTCCATCTTCAAACTGCCAAGTCTCATCTCTTCAAGTACCATCTGTTTTCTGTTACAGATGTCTTGTTAGCTCAAGCTCTATAATAATTTGAAATTTCAAAACATAATTGGTAGTTTAATCTGAATATTATTTTCTTTGTTGTGACATTTTCCTTTAGTTTCCTAATGTATATTTTTCTTGTTACAGGGTGTGCCCCACTAAATTTCAAGAAGAAATTTCTGAGAGATGAAGACAGAGAGAAGCTATAAATAAAAACTATTGCTAAGGGTTGATCAGTTGCATAAATATTGAAATTGAGATGATATGGAAAGCTAACAACTAAAAAAGATATGTTTAAGGCGAATACACTCAACCAGTTTATATAAATTCTAGCAGAAATTTCGAATTTAATGACAACTACAACTATATATTAATAATTTATTTCATATTATACATATTTAACAGACTTTTTTCATATGTGTAAGACTCTTTACATATATGAACAGCATAAAATATATAACTGAGATGAAATACATAACAAATTATAAATTTGTCTTTTATAGATATGAAACAGTATACATTTATTTAAACTATGAGTAGAAGATAATAAATTTAAAATCTGCAAAAATATGCTTAAAAACCGTACTGAAGTCTGAGAAATTCTGTTTCTAACGGTTTAATTTACTTTATGCCTTTTCTGTTTAGAGAAAAATATTTTACTTTATCAGCTTAAAACAAAAATCAGTTACAATATATGCTTTTAATAAATGAGATTTTCTGGTGTAAGTATCCCAACATGCCCTTAGAAAATTAAAGCTGTCTCCACAGATTTAAGTACTAAATCTTGTTATATATTGTAAGAGAAGGTACAAGGAAAGAAATCAATAAAGTCTGTTAATAGTCCATGTACTAACACAATAGCATGCCACTTCAGCGTCTTCACTTACCTTTTCATCTGAATTGAAAATCTAAATTATACCTTACACTTAAATATTAGCTGCCTTAGAGATCCAATCAATGTGGCATTGTATCATGGATATTAAACTGAGAATAAAAAGATATTCTGTCAATTTATGTTCAAAACTATGTTATTTTGTCAGTATAATTTAAATCTTGCTTCAGTTTCAATTTTTATTTGAAAAATTGTAATTGATTAAAACTAATTATAGAAACAGTTAAAAAAAATACTTGAATCCTAAACATACATTTTCACTAAAAAAGTGTTTAAAAATTTTCTTATAAATACTTTTACTTATAAATTAATAAAACTTTTTTTTTAAATCCAGAAAATACATCTCGATTAAAAACACATTCAGATCTGATAAATGCAGGTCCTTTAATTCAATCTTTAATTTTAATACATTAGTCACACACAAAAATTACTGATCTCTAGATTATTTTAAAAGATAACATTTCCTTTTTGTTTTCTTCTGTTGTGATAAAGTATTCATATTTATACTGCCAGAGATGTGCTATGATAAACTTGCTGACCGATTTATCTTAAAAGTCTTATTATTCGCTGAAAATTTTATTATCATTAAGTTTTTAAGTATGTATTCAACCATGCACTAAAGTAAAAAAAAGAATTTGACATTATTAAATGAATACACAGTAAAGAAAGTGGTAAAATATAAGAGCAATTATAATCTAAGTTATTTAATTAGTAAAAAAATAATTTAAGAAGAAATTTAAAATTACTTAAAAACTTGAGAAGATTATTTTAATTTATACTATTACAAAAACTTTACAAGCATAAAGAAAGTGCCTTCGAAAGCATATTTTAGATTTATTATTTTAAAGTTTCAAATTCATGCAAAAATTATTATAGTTTTCAAAATGACACTTTAATTTACACAAGGTACATTAATAAGTTCATGTAAGTTTCATTTTAAAATATCTGCCATATCTTTTGACAGCAAAATTATCGAGTATTACAGTTCTTTAATGGTCAGATTTGGCCAGGCCCTCAAACTTCTTATTATTGTCGCCACTATTTCCTCAACTCACAATCAGATGCTCTAAAACAATGAGGATGGTGTCATTCATTATTACTCTGATGGAATGGCGATTTCAATAACCGAATATTTATAAAATATATTTTGAAATGGTAGTTTTTTTAGTGTATGTAAAAATAAAGAGTTAAATTATCATTTTTTATTATACTATTTGTATAAACCTCATCCGTATACTGTATAAATACTTCTTTATGATCGTGGAGAAAGCAGGCCTACTTCAGTTAAGCCACTCAGCTCATCTAAGGCATACCTATTCTCTTACTTTCAGTTTTGAGGAGGAATGCAGCTCCTTTACTCAGTAATAGTTTCATTCCATCTTATTCCAGTTCTTTTCTTTTATACATGAGTATATAGACTAGGCTCCTTCCATTATCAGGTCTACTTTAAAAATGCACTATTCAATTTTACTTGATAGAATTAGGTTTAAATTTTGAATCGCTAAATTCCATGTCACTGTAACAAATGTTATAGTTTTGAAACAATACCATGCAATTATTCATATTATACTTACATAGATTTGGTAATAAAAATAAAAGACAGTTGTTTTGCGAGTCGAAGATAATATTTTATTCTGCTACGACGATTGTTATCATCATCAGGGCTCGGTGTTGAAGAACAAAGACTTCAGTGTCGTAGAAACTTGTTCTGCGCATGTGTCATTTATTGAATTTGGCTTTTTGTACCTGGTGTCAGGCTATAATTATTCACCACAGTTTGTTCCTTGGCACTGAGGCCTGATGATGATAATGGATCTAGTTATCGAAACATCACTCTAGCAGAATAAAATATTATTCTTGACTCACAAAAGAGTTATTGCTTATTCCTAATAGCAATATTTATTTAAATGTTAAGGGTTAATCCTATCATTTGAAGTCTATAATATATATTTAAAAGCATTATTTTTTAATTAACATTCTTGTTTAGAAAATTTTACTATTGAATATACCTTGCAGAATGTCAGAATTAAAAATGTCCTTTATAATTTATAAATATTATTTTCTAAATTCAGTATCTAATAACAGTTTACATTATTAGCAATCTTTCACTTTTGTTTTCTTTAAACCGTATAATTCAAGCAGAATATTTTTTTATACATTCACAAAACACACAATTCTTTTTCCTGGATAATTTTTTTCTCTGGTAATGTATTTAAATTAGGGCAATAAAACCTGGTATACAGCAACATTAGTAGATGGTAAAGTTTTTGTCATGTAGCAGCCTTATGTTAATGTATAAGTGTTTGTATAGATTTCTCTGAATAAGTGTGTTATTTATTATTAAATTCCTTCTATTAGCTCACACTTTCCTGATATATATCTTGTACAAATTTTCAATTGTTAATAAAATATGTTTCTATTCATCTAACTAAATTCAATATATATTTTTTTAACCTGTAGTGGGTGACAATTGATGTTAAAACAGTTTTTTCAAATATTTATTCAATAATTAAATTATAAAAATTGGGGGGGGGGGTGTACCGGATTTGAACTATGAATTTTCATGTTCAAAGTCTAGCGAACTTTGCCACTGCACCAACTTTCCAATACCTAGCATAGCTGTATGAAGCAACTGTGGCGTAATGTTTATTTTTAAAATAAATAAAACCTCTAAACCACAAATAACATTTATTAAAACCTTATGTACATTTCGATTGCCCAGCAATCATCTTCAGAGGTATTTAAAAAATACAACAGTTGTATTTTTTAAATACCTCTGAAGATGATTGCTGGGCAATCGAAATGTACATAAGGATTTAATAAATGTTATTTGTGGTTTAGAGGTTTTATTTATTTTAAAAACCTAGCATAGAATTTCTAAAAGACATATATGTAATTATAAAATGAAAAGTAACTAAAATGATTCTTTGTTGATCTCATTAGAAATTCACTTAATTTTTTTTGTAATAACAAATGAGGTGAACTTACCTACCTTTCATTTAAATACTATTCTGAAAGGTAATATAATCAATTGCTTCCTTGATAATGATAAAATAAAAGGGCAATATCATTGCTTTCTTAATCATGATCCTAAGAAACCTGCTTTCTTAATAGTGGTGCTTTAATATCTTATCAAAGGATACAGCATTAAAAAATGCAGCACCATGGCATTTCTTTATACAAACTGGTGGCACTTGAAAAGAAATGGGTATTTAATTTTGCATACAGTGTTTATTACTACTGAAATCCCATCTTCAGACCTTGGAAAGAGGTGATTGTCAGAAAACAAACCAGAACCTACGGCTTAGTGAAAATAAAAATAAACTCAAAACAAGGCTTTTGATTATAATTCAGTATATTATGAGCGCACAGCCAATAAATGGTACTATATAGATATTTTATGCCACTATACTTGTATGATGACAATATCCCTTATTCACACATTTGTATTAACTCACACAAGTCATAGTTTATTGTAATTTCTTAAGCTGAAAGGGATGGCCTAAGGATTCTTGAGGACACAGTAACAAGTAGTACAGTACTGCTCAAATTAATTGGAACACACAGGGAATTTCACTCTTTTCATCATGCGACAGTTGGCATCACTGCTACAGTACTTTGATTTTGTTTTAATACAATCTAACCTCACAAACAATTAGTGCACAAGTGATTCTTTGTGCTTTACACATTTTCAGTGAAGTATTCTTAGTTTTTATTATTGTTGCAAGTTTTTGTGTTTGTTTAACAAACTTATTTTAGTTTTACAATAACCCAATTGATGGATACCACACCTAGAAAACGTAGCAAGATTATTATGCTACATCAGTATGGAAGTATGTCTCAGAGGAAGATAGCTGAAGAATGTAAGGTAGGCCTAGCTACTGTTAACCGACATGTTAAGCAATTTAATGAGACTGGCTCCTTTTCTGCTAACAGAATAGGAAATTGTGGTCGTAAAAGAAAAACCACATCTCAAACTGACAGCCAATTAATTAGGAATAGTAAGATCAACCCCAGGTTGTCGGCTGTAGATTTGGCACGAGAAATTAACAAAAATGGAGTTAATATTCATGTTAGTACTGTTAAAAGAAGGTTGACAGAAGTTGGGCGAAAAGCTTACCGACCAAAGAAAAAGCAGCTTCTTACTGTGGCAATGAAGAAGAAACGCTTGCAGTGAGCTATAACCTACAGAAAGTTCTCTGTTGAACAGTGGAAAAACGTCGTTTCCTCTGATGAAACATATTTTTTGGTTCAGGGACATAAAGTTAACTTTATCCGCAGAATTGGAAATGAAGCTGAAACATCAGCTCACATCCTTCAACAACCCAAACATCCACCTAAAAAAAATGTTTTGTGGCTGTATGTCCTATAATGGTCTAGGGCTATTAGTTCCAATTGAAGGTATGATGAACTCAGACAAATATATTACTTTATTACAAAGAAGAGTTGTCCCACTCCTTTTGCAAATGTTTGCAAAAGACAATGGGATTTTTCAACAAGACTCGGCTCCATGCCATACATCTAAAAAATGCAAGGAATTTTTTTCTGAGAACAAAGTAAAAGTTCTGGAATGGCCTGGTAATTCACCCGATTTAAACCCAATCGCAAATCTATGGACTATTTGTAAAAAAAGGATTGCTAAAGAAGATTGTACAACAAAAACATCCATGATTACTGCTGTAATCAAAATATGGTACCATGATGACGAAATTAAATATTGTAACATTTTGAAAATAGCAAATAAGAAATTGGCTAGATTAAAATTGAAACTAATTTTAGGTAAAAGCCTAGAAAAGGTTGTAACATATAAACAAGATATTTGAACTGAAAAATGCATTAGGAAATGTGTTGTATCAAATAAAATTAAATCAAGATAATCTAATAATAATTATATTTAAACAAAATTGTAAACTTTATTAACATAGGGCATAAGTAATTACTTGAGAGATAGAAGGTGAAAAACCCGATTGTAAACAATGAGATGAAAGGTTATGTTTGTATGAATTCAGCTCAAAACACACATTTCGGAATTATTACAAAAGTAAAACGTAAAGACACTGCACACACAAAAATAATAGTAATTAAATAAACACTGGAGGGTTTGTTAAGGATCGGAAAGTTGAAACAGTATGTTAACGAAATTAAAACGCGAGTGTAAACAGTTCGTTGACATTAACAGATGTAAAGCCAAAGAAGTAGGTCAAGTTACAGTCGACTCTAGTGGGAAAAAAATCGAACTAAATTACATGCAACATGAGGTTTGGAAAAGGAATTGTCGCCATTTTTTTAAAACATTTTAAAAAGTAGAAAGGACGTGTTAGTTAGTCTAGCATGGGGACGCCAAGGGAGCGGACCTTTTCTTAGGAGTCAAAATTCCATTTGAAGAATTTCGTCAACATTATAAAGATTTGTGAAGAAACTTGGCCAAATTAAAACAAGGATAAATGAATTTAAAGCTATAATACAGTATTAATATAATTTGAAGTAACTAAAAGGAATTTAAGTGTGTTAAATATAAAATTTAAAGAGAACTGAATCCTACGTGAACAACAGCCGATCTTCGATAAATTGATAAGTTAAGTACCTAGCGATATATAAAAATAAACTTTAGTGGACTTTTAAAATTATAAGGAAGTTTAAAATTGTACATTATTAGAATATCTTGAAATTAATTAATAGTTAGTAGTAAGAAACATAATCCAGTTCAAACAGTTTAGGGACCTTTTTGCTTATTCCAAATTTAAGTTTTTTCATCAGGAAGCTATTTATTAAAACTATTTTCTAAATTTAATCTTGTTTATCAAAATTTATTTAATTAACCAAAGAGTTAAAGAGTTAAGAGATATAGCCCATGCATATAAACCCCGAGATATTAAGAGATCTTAGAAAATAGCCTAGGGTATAAAACCTTGTAACTAAAATTGAAGGAATTGAGTTTAGCCTATTATGTTAAAACTTGTTAAGTTTTATTTTTTTGTTCTGTTTATTGTGTGAATAAAAAAAATTGTTGTAATAAAGAATGTAAATTATTAATGAGTTATATGTTTTGTGTTACAAAAAAATATTTATGTTATAAAAAGAAAAAAATATTACAATATATATGCAAAAAACTCATAGAATCAATGCCAAAGCGATGTGAAGTGGTTACAAAAAAAACAAAGGAGGACATACTAATTATTAGGGAGCTGTTTGAAATTTTTGTAGTCAATAAATTGTGTTTCATTAAGGAATCGTAGTCATTTACCTGGTGTTCCAATTAATTTGAGCCGGTACTATAGATGCTATAAAACATGCTGAGAATAATACTGTTGTGTTAAATAAGACACCATGAAGGGAACTTTGAATAGTAAGTTAAAAACACTATTTCCTACACCAAAAACACCAACTTGTTTTAGTAAACATGATACGAAAAAAGTATAAATGATGAAAATAATTTATCAATGTAAGCTTAGTTAGTAAAATATAAAATTAAGTTTCTTATGCTCAGCAACTTGTTAAACAAGTAAACAAATTAATAATGCTACATAGTGTTGAAAAAATACAAATTCTACCAATTTGTTATTGTCTTTATCTGAAAAAACAAATTATTGAAATGATTTAGAAAAACTTTTGCTTTATTTGAGCAAACCTGGTTGTAAATTATTAGAAAACTTCAACCTACAATTAAGCGTATATAATGAAACTTTAAATTCTGTTCAAAGGTGTTAAAATTCAGCATTTAAAATATACAGCACACTAGATAGCCATATTGAGAGATTTTTGTTGTCATTTCAACTGTGAACTTGAAGATTTGGCATGACAGTCCAAGTTTTAACAGTATCTGTAAAAGTCTGAAATATTTATTCAGTATTTTATTTTAAGTAATATTCTGTAAAATCAAGTTTAATCATGCATTATGTAGAATTATTTAAAACATATGAATGCCTAACTAAATAAATAAGGTTATTTTATGCGAATTGAACACATTATTAGCAAAGTAGGACAAATTATATATTTTAAACAATTTTGATAATACAGAAAGGCCAGATGTTTGAAAATAGTAACAATATTGTTTCAGAAAACAAGCGCCTAATGCAGATCTTGTAAGACCTGAGTTTTGAATAAATGTTTTTTTATATGACTTACATTTGTAATGGGGGGTTATTTTTCTCACTACAAATTAAATTTTTAATATTGTATTTAATACTGTAGTAAATACACTTTTATTGTATACATGAACAACAAAAACAATATGAAACAAATCATGTTAAAAAAATAATAATTTCTGTAAATATAGACTTTCACAAATATCTTTTAATAAAATCTTTTAAAATTAATAAATAAAATCTCAAATTTCTATTATTTAATCAATATGGTACAATTATTAATTTTGTCTGTACAAGTAAGAAGTTAAAATTTTTATATGCAAGTTAGTTACATAATATTAAAATATACTAAAATAAATTATTTTAAAATTACTAACTTTTTAATTTTTAATATTCTAACCAATATAAAAAACAGAAAATACAAAAAAAATAATATTGCTTCTTTTATAATACTAATAACAGTTTTATTATTGCTCAATTTGCATTAAAAAAAGCGTTAATTTGTAATATCTTTCAACACTTGACAACTAATAGAAAGAACAGATTTATTCATTTAAATTGGTTCATATATTCTGTAAGAGTAAATTCAAATATTGATTTTAAAAATGTAAACAAACTACTGACAACAGTTACATGGTATTGTACTTTAAAGAAGCAATACAGAAACAAAAATTACTTAAACCTATAAAATGCATTACCATAATAAAAGTATACAGTTTATTATCTTAACCTAATCGCACTTATTTTTAAAATACACAATTTAATTTTAGTAATTAAAGAAGAAAATAAAATCACAATAACTTTTTATGACTAAAAATAATAAAATGAATACTTTGTTCCAAATCCAATGTTAGTCAACTAATATAAATAAATCTACCCCTCTTTTTTTATTGGAATGTATTCTTTCTTTTAGATTGATGCATAATTAATGTGTATTGCACGATATAAGCCTAAAATTACATTTTCTCACTCTGGTACAACAGTATTTTCCATCGGGTACTGGTGACTTTAGTTGCCTTTGGTCGCATAAAATCAAACTTGCTCAATTATAAAATACAATCTAAACAGACCTCCTCTTCTTAACTTGGTATTATTATATACAAATGTATTTCATATATATATTTTTTAAATTACATAATCAACTCTCAGAAACAATGTACTTTCTAAATAAAGTATAACAGAGAAATTTTTTCCAAAATGTGCAAAATAAATTTAGTGTGTAGTTTAGATTAATTAAAATCTTTTACTGAAAAATGAGTAATTGCAATATATTAATAGCAATGTGGTGAATTAAATTCTTAATATTTCATTTCATTACTAAAAAAGTTTTTTAAAAGGTTTATAATTTTTTAAATTTAAAAAACGATTTAATGAGACTAAAATGTGATTATTAAACTAATAAGCAAAATGCCAATCATAATAGTTAAAAAAGTACATTTATTCTAATTTTCATGGTAACTTGTGACATGAAGACGTAGGATTTATAATTAATACAATTTATTTTTTCATTCCGTGAAACAAATGTAATACATTGTTTAGATTGCAAAATTATAAATGATCTGGTAGTAAACTATTTCATTGCTTCTACAAGTCTATTTTTTGATAAACTCCTTATGTTGCACGTAAAAAATCTAGGTTGGACAGAAAACAACCTACCAAACAAATTCTTATAAAGAACATACATGAAACATATAAAACCTCTTTAAGGGAGTATTACCCAAAAAAAAGAACATATAAACTCCAAACAAAAATAACACTGGTTTAAAACACGCATTAAACCAAAGAAAACAAAAATTAGACTAAGTACAATTATACCATGATTAAAAAACAAAAATTTGTTGTTTTCTGAACCATTGGTGGTAAAACACCTGAATTTTAAGCTTTCTTTATATGATTTAATATTTGAATTGAAAAAAAATCTTTTCTAAATGTGAAAAATCAAGAAATTAATTAAACTATAAAGAAGTGATGTAAAATAAATTCAGAAGTGAAACAAATATATTTTTAATCATTTTAAGCGCTTATGATTGGAATACAATGTTTTCAACTTCTACAGATTTCTGAGTTTTATAAAATAAATATATTGAAATTATTTCCAAATGCATGCATATTTTTTTTCATTAATTTTAAAACTGTTGGATATGTGAAGCTGAAGGAACAGTTCTTACTTTGGTAAGAGCCTATACATCTTTAAATTCGTTATTTTTGGAAAAGAACAAATCTAAAAATTAGTTAAGTACAATATTTTTTTTTTAATATTTGGAATTATTGTTTATGTATTTAAAAATCTAGTTTAGAGTATTTAATTATTATTTCTCAAATTTTGTTAATAAGCTTTATATATATATATATATATATATATATATATATATATATATATATATATATATATATATATATATATATATATATATATATATATATATATATATATATATATATATATACATATATACATATATATATATATATATATATATATATATATATATATATATATACATATATACATATATATATATATATATATATATATATATATATATACATATATACATATATATATATATATATATATATATATATATATATATATATATTTTTTTTTTTTTTTTTTAGGTTAGTTTTGGTTGGTAAAGATTATTTAGATTTTTGGACTAGGAGACTGACAGACTTACCTTGGTAAGAGTCCACTCTGTAGTCTTGAAATAGAAACACATAAAAGCACTTAAACAATGATATATTTCAACCACACGATTGACAAAGACCACTGTGTGGTTGAAATATATCATTGTTTAAGTGCTTTTATGTGTTTCTATTTCAAGACTACAGAGTGGACTCTTACCAAGGTAAGTCTGTCAGTCTCCTAGTCCAAAAATCTATCTATCTATCTATCTATCTATATATATATATATATATATATATATATATATATATATATATATATATATATATATGAATTTTTGTATTAGAAAGAGACTGACAGACCTACCTGCTGGCAATAGTCCAAAACTGCAATCTCTAGGAAATAAATAGACACACATAAAAACATATCACACTATTAAAATATTTTGATCATACAATGATTTTTTTCCTTCTTTTTTGATTGAAAAAGATCTGTGTATGATCGAAATATTTCAATAGTGTCATATGTTTATGTGCGTCTATTTATTTCCAAGAGATTGCTGTTTTGGACTATTGTCCCTAGGTAAGTCTATCAGTCTCCTATCTAGTCTAAAAATTCCTATATAAGCTTTAAGCTCTACTAGAACTAATCTAAATAAATAAATATATATGAAGTTATTATTATTACTTGTAAATATTTTTTTCACCTCTAAGTGCAATAATTTTACCTTATGTGCCTTTCGGTCATTTGACCATTGTCGAATCACTGAATTAATTTTCTCTATTTTTTTGGTGTGGATGTTCGGTCACTATGTTGGTATTTGTTGACGTCATACATGTTTCTTCTTGAGCCATGTGTCAAGAAGAAACATGTATGACGTCAAAAAATACCAACAAACAGACCGAACATCCACACCAGAAAAATAGAGAAAATTAATTCAGTGATTCCACAATGGTCAAGTGACCGAAAGGCGAATCATCACATAAGGTAAAATTATTACACTTAGTGGTGGAAAAAATTATTTACAAGTAATAATAATAACTTCATAAAGTCAGTGCAACGGAAAAAAATGGACTTCGTGAAATATCACTCTATATATATATATATATATATATCCTAAATTTAAATAATAGATAAAACATAAATAAATACCTACAGTATCACAAATTACTTTTTTTCTCAGAAAATATCAAGTAAAAAAATTAATTATATTAAATTGGTTTATTGATATAGTTGTCAATTTAGGTAAGATACACACACTCACACACACACACATGTATATATGTATTATATACAATCATATTAGATCATTACACAAATATTACAATATTATTTTCAAACCAAAATATTAAGTAGGTTATCAACAAAACAGACTGGATATTGTTAAAAACTTTTAAATTTGTAATTAAGAAAAAAACTGATTTTAAAAATATATGTTTGAATTGTAGTATAAAATAAATGAATATGTAGAGAATTGTTTCTATTAATGACATTGTGTTAATTCAGTAATAATATTTAATTATATGAAACAAAAATATATAACTGGTTAAAAACCTAAATATCTTTTACGTCTGTGTTTATTGGAGCTTAGCATTTAGAAAATGGTTCAATAATTTGTTCCAACGAGGATATTTTCCATACCAAAATATTTTATCAGGTGTTTTAACCATTGGTACAGAATTATGGTCCAAATGCTATGAGAGAAATTCTCGTTCCAAATCTGTAAGCGAAGGTCTACGTGTACGTGAGGAATCTCGACTATGTCGACCACTACGTCTAGAAGCTTGAAGCGGAATTGTTGAGTCTTGACATTGTCCATGTGATGGTAAATCAAGTAGAGTTGTTTCAGTCATTGTCGCTGTGATTGGGGAAAAACGCACCCTAGATACAGAGTTTGAAGAGCTTTCCTTGGCCGATACATAACTGCTGTCTTCACTCGTTAAACTATCTGGAGGTGTTGGGTTTGTTGGCGTACCTGCAAATTTTACAAGTCAACTAATAATACTTTTATTATAATTGTTGTAAATCTATGTATGTGAAGTTATATGTCATTATTATTATGTCTAAATAATTTTTCTTTTACAGCAATGGCTCAGCCTTCAAGGGTCAGATACAGATACCCATATAAGCTTCATGGAATTCAAGGAGGATAAAATATGTCAAGCATTATAAATTTCATTCATTTATTTTTATCTTAAGTTTGACTTTACGTATTCATATCAAACTCAGAGTTGATCTGGAGGTCTAAACAGTTCAAAAAGTTTGGTCTAGTCACAGAACCAACTTTGGGCTTCTAAATTAACAAACTTGTGCAATCTATGCAATACACCACTCACCTACTTACCATTTAAGTGATAGGTTTGAAGTACACCAATTAATATATCAGAAATAAATATACAAAATTGATGGTTTTTGCACTGGTTTCAAAGTTATAAAAGAGGATGTTTCAAAGTTTACATCGTATATTTTTAACTCTTTGTACTCTGACAATAAGAATTCTAGTTTGGCATGGCGCTCTGAACCTATGTATGAACAGAATTACATGTTTGCCTCCAATGGAGTTTTAACACATTTATTCCATCAGTTACCCTGTCATTTATTAAAGCTTTTAATAATTATTATTTTACAATAATTTTAATAGTAAAGGAAAGATTAAGATATTGGTTAATTTTTACATATAAACAAATCACATGATTCATTAAAAATTCTCAAAACATGTTCTTACATGCAGAACAGAATTGCCAGGGCATATGCGACAGTAAGTAGTTTTCTTGAATTTTGTAGTCCATTACATTCGGTGAATCTTATTAATCACTTAAACAATAGTTCGGATAGTCATAAACTATTGTTTATGTGATTAGTAAGTCGTTGATTGTTTTCTGACATCTTTCTTGGATCTATCACAGTAAACCTTCCATTCTCTGTTCTTTTTTTTGCCATTTGTATCAAGTATGGTACAATATGGCAAAGCCGCTCATCAACAGACACTGAGGATCTAGGGGTCTTTGGTCTCTTGAAAATTCTCCAGTCAGTTGAAGAAGTAATTATTTCCTACATTTTAAATGTTTTACTTTATCATTGGCATTAAAAAAAAAGTATATATGAATTTACAATTTTTTTTTTCCAAGAAGCCAGAAAATAATTTTTGATACAAATACACACTCTTCCTGATGAAAGAATAAGATTCGATATAGTGACCGCTCAAGTCCACTCCAACCATATGCTCATATCTGCAGACTGTTATGGGTTTATTTAAAACCTCTTTTTCACCATGTTTATTTGTTCATTATATAAGAATCTATGTTTTTTCCACAGAGTGCCGAAGTGATCGAAAAAAATGAATACTCCAATATTGTCTTTGGACTTGGAAATGTTAAAACATCTCCTTCTTTCATTTCTTGTAGTTGTTTTATTAATTTATTATGAAAGCCCTATTCTGTTTAAACTGACAACCCCTGTTATATGATATTTCATTTTTTTACTTCTCTTGCTAATTTGAAGTTAGTATAGTACCTGTCAGTATAAAAGTAGATCTTGATGCTTGCATTAATCTTTCCTCGAGAGTAAGTACTATTATAGTTGTGTATAGTATACCTGGACTTTACAAAATTTGAGGCTTTTGTTGTCCAAAATATGATGAAAGACTATAAACAAAGCCATTTTTTTGATGCAACAAATAATTTACGGCCAAACCTGATTAGCGTATCTTTATTGAAAAGTCTTGAAAGAAACTCTGCTCTACTGCATATTTGTCAATTGAGAGACTGTCTGCAGTGCTGTATTCCTAACCAAAATCGTGTATTTTTCGTCTAGATAAAACAAAACATTGCACACTTTTGCACTTCTTGACAGAAAGTTTTCTAGTGGAGGTGTGGTGTGTAAACCCAAAACAATTTTAAAATATTTGGCCCTTGTAAAAGTATCCTTAAATAATGATAGTTATAAGTCTAATCTTACAACTATTGAAACTGTAATGTGCCCAACGGGTATAAACCCATATTTAATAACACACCCAAAATAGACTCAAGCTCTTTGATACTTAAATCTGTCCATGACAGCCAAATTGAGTTTGTTCGAAGTGGAGTATTACAATAAACTTTATTAATTTTTGCGTATCTCTTAGTTTTATCAACAATGTGTTGTAGAAGTTCAGATGAGAAAAACACTTTAAAAATATTTTTCTGTTACTGGCGCATTTTGAGAAGGGGGTCAATAACCAGAGCCCCCTGAAAACTGAAGCTTGAAAATTTTATTCCTCAGTCCAGTCTTCCTAATCCCGATTATTTTCATCATAGTCATTACCGATGTCATCGTCTTTCTATTCTTCAAAATCGGACTCATTTTCTAAATTCAAAAATTTAGCAAAAGAAAGATTTTAATTAGTTTCCTCATAGTCTGATAATTCTGACATCATACCTTCAATTCATCGAATAGCCGCAAATGTATCATCTATTGTAAAATAAGTCACTTTTAAACCACAAAACTTTAAAAAATCAAACAAAACAAAAAATTCATTCCCAAAAAGGGATTTTAAAATAAGCCTAGCCCTTTAATTGCTGCCTGGAGCCTAGTCCGTCTCTATCTGCCTAGAGGTTTTTAGGAAAAATATAACAAATTCCTGACCTATAATAAATACCATATTTACAATAAATTATACATTTTTGTAAAGGGAATGAAACAAGCTTTCAGGAAATATATATATATATATGAAGTTGATATATTACTATTGTAAATACTTTTATCCACCACTAAGTGCAATAATTTTACCTTGTGTGATAGTCACACCAGAAAAATAATCAGTGATTTGACAATTGTTAAGTGACCGAAAGGTGCCTCATCACACAAGGTAAAATTATTGCACTTAGTGGTGGATAAAAGTATTTACAATAGTAATATATCAACTTCATAAAGTTAGTGCAACGGAAAAATAATGGACAACGTAAAATATCAAAGATATATATATATATATATATATATATATATATATATATATATATATATATATATGAGGGGCCTTTCGGTCACTTGATCATTGTCGAATCAATGATTACTTTTTTTCAATTTTTCTGATGTGGATGTTCGGTCCGTCGTGTTGGTAATTGTTGACGTCATACACGTTTCCTCTTGGGTCTTGGGTCTTGTGTATAATGTTTTTGAATAGTATGTCATCTGTGTATGTTGTTTGTAGATTCATTAAATTGTTGTGTATGTTTTTATAAATGTGGTATTTTTCTAGTGAGTTTAATTCTATTGGGTTATTATTTATTTCAAGTATGGTTAGGTATTTTCGTAATTTGTTATTTCATGTTTATGTGATATTAGGTGTGCTGCAACATTTGATATTTTTGAATTTTTGTTTTTGAATGCTCTTCAAATCTTATTTTAAATGATCTGGTTGTTTTCCCTATGTAAAATGCGTTACAGTTGTTACATGTAATTTTGTAAATTCCTGATAGGTTATGTTTTTCTGAATTTGTTTTGTGGTTTGTGTTATTAAGATATTTTATTATTTTGTTGTTTGGTTTGTATGTTGGAGTGTAGTATTCTTTATTGTATATATTTGTTAGTTTTTCTATTTTATTATTGGTGTATTTATATTTTAAGTAGATTTTTTTATTTTTATTATTTTTTGTTCAGGTTGTAGTGTTGTGTTGAGGTTAGGTTTTTTTGTAAATTTATTGTATATGTTTTTTATAAGGTGTTTGTTGTATCCATTTTCTATTGCTATTTTTGTAATGTTATCTAATTCTTCATTTAACTTTTGATTGTTATCCTGTGTGTATTTTATTGCTTTATTTATCATGTTACTGTAAGTGTTAATTTTGTGTGTCCTGGGGTGGTTAGATTTGTAGTGTATTGTGGTGCTGTTGAAAATAGGTTTCCTGTACACTGTAGTTTCTATTTTATTATCATTTATATTTAATGTGAAGTCGAGATAGTTGATTGTTCTATTTGTTTCTGTTTCGACGGTGAATTGTATGTTTTCGTTTAATGTATTTAGTTTGTTTAATATTATGATGTGTTCGTTGTGAATGGTAGGTTGGTATATTACAAATATATCGTCTACATATCTTGTCCATAGTGAAATATTGTGTGTGTTTAGTATAGGTTTAATTATTATTTGTTCAAGGTGTTGTAAATATATTTCTGACATGACTGATGATATGGGTGATCCCATGGGGAGACCAGTTGTTTGTTTATAGTATTTATTGTTAAATTGGAAGTAATTTTGGTTACATATGTGTTTGGTTAGCGTAATGATACTATCTATTGTGTTTCTTTTTTCGTTATTGTGTATTAGTTTGTTTTTTATTATTTTTATGGTTTCTTCTATTGGGATACTAGGGTACATGTTAGTTATGTCATAACTTATTATTTTTGTGTTGCTGTTTGTTTTTATGTTTTTTATTTTATTAATTAATTCGTATCCATTTTTTATATTGTATGTGTTGTTGATATGTATTTTAAATCTTATTATTTTGTCTAGTATTTCTGCGATTATGTAAGATGGTGCTGTTGTGAAATTTATTAGTGGTCTAAATGGTGTCGGGTTTGTGGATTTTAGGTATGCCTGTTAATATTGGTGCACATGGTTTGAATGGGTATAGCCTTGTGTGGTATTTTAATTTATTGTTATAGTTTAGGGTATTTCGGTGAGTGACTGTACGGTGAGTTACTTGTAAGTAAAATTACTTACAATAGTAATATATTAACTTCATATATATATATATATATATACATGAATTGATTACTTACATATATAGCTATGCTCCTATAAAAAAGTTTTAAAAAATAAAATAGCAACACTGTACATCACTGCACTTCACTACACATATTTTACGTTGAAATGAAAATAAATATTACATGTTATATATCATTTGAAATCCAAAAAAAATGTAATTTAAAAACATTTCATTTCGAATTTAGAAAACTCTCTAAAATCGGGTCATTTGCATTTTTCTTCAGTTCATCAATTAAAGATATGTCGATTGTACTTCAGCTCAGATCAGTTTTACTGTCATGGACACTGTCTAAAAGCAACATATCTCATATTAAACCACTCTGTAAATGTCTTTGGCCATTATATCTATAACGTAATATCTCTAACAATAAAAACTAAAGAAGTGAAAGATAAATTTAAAGTGAAAAACAACAAACTCAAAATCTAAACAAAAATTACACTAACTACATACAAATTAAATAAACAAAATAACTGATATAGAATATTTATAGCAAACAACAACAAACTCAAAACGTAAACGACTTGCACTTATAAAACACACTATTTGACCAAACCACATTTGTGAAACAAATGTCTGATACCTCTCAGTCGCTACACTTGACCAAATAATTTTTTGTTCGTAAAAGCAACTCTGATTGACCTAAAGGTAAAGACATGTAAACCAGAATAACCAATATAAAGAATGATATTGACGAAACTGAAAATACACAGGAATTACGTTGCTGAGGAAATAGATACGGGAACCCGAGCTATACACGGGCACAGGCAACTATTGTTAACTAAATGACCCGATCTATACTCGAGCGTAAGTTTGAAAGTGTTAAAAAACAAGAATCAGGATTAGCACTTTAATCAACTAAGAATCAAGTATTGGAAATTCCTGGAACCGAGAATCGGAATCAGCCCAACGCTATTAAAACCATTAAAATTCGTTTTTTTTTGAAATTTTAATTTCAAGTTAAGTAGGTAATGCCAGCTTAAATACATGGATACAAGAATAATAAAATTTGTTGTTTTACTATTTCTATATAAATCTCAGAAAGCTATTTTTAAATCGCTATATTGTCTTTAATTTTAAAAACATAACATTAAAACTACAAAGATTTTAGATAAAGGTCAAGTTTTCACTAATCACTTTGTTTTAAAATACACCTGGAATTATTTAGTCAGGAATAAATTATAAAAATTTGTTTTTCTGTAAGTAGCTAAAAAAAAACAATTTTTGAATTTGTAACTCTGTGTATGTCAATAAGCAAACATGTAACATTATATAAGGCAGTAAAATAATGTTAATATTACAGCAACATTCAGAAAGGAAAGCGATTTTTTAAAAAAATTGTATATTAATAATAAATGAGTATGGAAATATTGCTTGAGATATAAGATTTCCACAAGCCGTTACATTAAATCGAGGGAGGTTTAAGCCAATAGTTCGAGTTGCGCGAGACGGAATGCACAGAGTGTATAGTGTCGCCATGTGCAACTCTTAACTGTTCTTCCTCTTCCGCAAGCCTTCGAAGTAGAAGCACTCGTTCTGAGATGTTGGGATTCGAAGAAATTTTTTATTTTAAATTTTAATGTTTTTTCCCATATTTAAGAATGAGTTCTTAGAAATAATTTTTTCCTTTTAATTATGTTTTGTCTTTAGATTATTCAATTATTAACCTTTCGCTACGCGAAACTCTATCCAAATGGAAGATTAGCAACATCCAGAAAAGACGTCAGTCACATAAATTTTTATGAGCAAAGTGATAAACTATTAATACAATGTTTTATGTCAACATTTAAATAAATATTTTTCTAAATAAACCTAGGGTCGGCAATATAGTGCAAGTTTTGAAATTTAAATCGATGTGAAAGTTGCATAATGTAACTAATTTAAATTTCCAACACTAATCGTAGAATCAATATCTATATATATAATTGATTTGCCATTCATCTAATTAATGAAGCAATCTTGTTGTGGATACCTCATACCTTTACCACTAATTCTAAAAGAGTAACAATTATTACAATATTTTAACAAGTTTAAAGTTTTAGAAATGAGAGTAACAATTGTATGATTTTCTTTAAATGTATTTTCTTTGTATGTGAACTCATGCTCAACAAAATTTTAAAATGCATTATTTTCAAAACTAAACAACTCCTTTTTATTCATCAAATTCAATTTTAGAATGCCTCAACTTTGCAGGTTAACTCTTGACTATGTAACAATGTCACTGCAATATTCAACATCTAATATATTAGAACAAATAAAATTTAACATGTTACAAAAATAATAATGGACTAATATGTCAATTTACAATTCATATCTTGAAAACATAATTTTTAATAAAAAAGTCAATATTTTGGCTTAAATTTGCATTAATTTGTTTTACAAAAATTTTAAACATACATTATAAATATAAACAATAATTACCGGGGCCAGATGAAGACGAGCCACCAGTATTGGTGCGAGGTGAGTAGTTATATCTCTTTAGACTAGATCTCAGCCTTGCTCCACCAACCTCTAATGTCATTGGCCTATCTGAAGTGTTTGAATCTATTGAGTTTTGTCGAGAATATTCTGTACTTCCTCTTCCCCCGGAACTGCGACTCCAATAAGCAGGAGGATAATACTGTTGTTGGTATTCTGCTAAAATTTATGTACATTTATTATTATAAAATAATAAAGTGGGATAATACCAGAATAACTAATTAATATATAATTTAATATTTCCATCAATACTTCAGACACATACAGATTTCTTATAGCTGAATTGGTTATTGTTATTTTTTGCTATATAGTAGAGCGTCAGTAATCCGGACGTTAAAAATCCGGAGTGTCACAAATGTGGATTGTGGTTTCAGCATGCACAGTACTCGGCATGAAAATAAATACTATATATTTTCATATACAAAGTACAATACATACTGAACTAAATGTTGTATTTCATTATAAATGCAAGGAAGGTAAATCAATTCTGAAAAAATGTATCATAACTGAATTTTAAACACTAAGTATAGTATCTTTTTCATGCTTAAATTCTTTAGATTTCTATGTTCTACAGGCCAACTAATAATGTATTGTAACCAATCAGCAAAATAATAAAATTTATTATTAAACTTAATCTTTAGTTATTTGGTCATATTATATGTTTTTGTTCAAAAAGCAATAAAATACTTTCTCACTCAATAGGTTTGTACTGGGGTGTTTTATTTTGGCTTTCTGTGCTATGTATTAGTATGTATATTATATGTTCTTTCAGTAAATTCTTTTGTATTTTTCAAGCCCTCTGACGTCTATTTTGTAATAATTCTGGATGAATTCAAACTTACACGATACTCTAAGCTTTAATGTAGATTACGGTTAATGAAATATCAATAATATGCAGTAGTTTAGAGACTGTTTAAAAATCCAGATAAATCAGTTGTCCGGATTGGTACCGGTCCCAATTGATCAGGATTTTCCACTATAGTAATGTTTTAGTCTTGAAAATTGTCATAAGGAGACTGCAACAACAATTGTTGAAAAGTTGACAGAAGTGTTAAATTAACTATATATAACAGGTATTCTCTTGTTCTACCAATCAGATTTCTGATTATTTATTATACAGGTACAGTAGAACCCCTCAAATTCAAACCCCCGCAAAATCTGAACATTATTTGATGAAAACCAAATTTTAAAAAAGTATCTAAAATTTAATGCAGTATGTACTGAAAGTTTGCTACTTACTTAAAACAGGACTGAGATGTGTAATATATTGGAATTGACACTGTAAAAATATGATATAATACAAATGTCTACACTGTACCACTGTATCACTTCATTAACATAGAATTTATTGATAGTAAAATAAAAATAAAAAAGACCAACACTAAACTATATGTTTCACTTAAAAGGAAAAGACACAAATACTTAACTATATTTTTTGTTTAAAATCAGTCATCTTCATCTAGCAAAGAGACATAAACCTTCCCAAAGATGCGATGTTGCACCACCGTCACATTAGCATAACATCATTGGTTGTTGCAGCTGCATGTTATTCTACATAACGCAATGCAACGTCAAGAGCGTCGGCACGAGTAACAGCATTTGTAGAGGCCTCCTTTTTCCTTGCTATCGCTATCTGCTACACTGTCATAGTGTTGATCCTGGACCACACCATGTCATCCTCGGTATATTTTTCATTGTTATCTAGTGTTGTCAGATCTTCCAGGCAACTTCCACTAGTATCTTCACCTCCTGGTACTCTTTGAATGAGCTGAAGGAGTTTAGTTTCATCCCATGTTCTAAGTGGTGTTTCCACAAATTCAAGACTAGGCCAAAGCTTCCTCAAACATTTCTGAAGTTAAGTGTTACTGATATTATTCCAGGATTCAGCACTCGGTAAAATACACCTCCTTTATTGTAATTGTCTTCAGTTTTTTTTGGAATAGAAAGAGAACAATCTTCTTCAATTAATGTTTGCAGAAGCTTTTTTCTGTAGCTCAGTTTTATGTTCTGCAGTACACCTTGATCCATAGGTTGAAGCAACGATGTCACGTTAGATGGAAGAAAAATTGCTTTTATGTCTTTACATATCAACTGCATGTCTGAAGGATGTGAAGGAGCATTGTCTATCAAAAGTAGAGCTTTTGGTGGCAGACCATTTTTTCATTAAATTTGTTTACTAAAGGAACAAATTCTTTTTTGAACCACTCCTTTAAAATATTACTCGTCATCCAAGCCTTACACTGATTTCTGTAATGAACAGGGAGAGCATTCAAGTTCATATTTTTAAGGTCTCGTGGCTTGGTGTATTTTCCAATCACCATTAATAGTAGCTTATTTGTTCCTGCGGCGTTACTGCAGGCTAAAACTGCGAGACGCTGTTTGCTCGTTTTAAAACCTGGCGCAGAAGATTCCTCTTTAGAATCAAGACTTTTAGAGGGAAGGGCTTTAAAATTCAATCCTGTCTCGAGTGCATCCAGTCTGCAGTTGCTGGGGTGACTAATTTTCAAACAAAATCAAATCTGTGAATTCGTCTTAATATTCTTCTACAATATTCTATCTACAACCCCCCCCCCCCCGTCAGTGATGCCCGATGATGGAGACAAGACCAGTCTTTGAAAGTTAACTCGCATAAATAAATACCAAGTAAGATTCTTGTTTAAGTACATATAGTGAAAGTGATATATATGATATATATATATATATATATATATACATATATATATATATATATATATATATATATATATATATATATATATATATATATATATATATATATAGGTTAGTTCTAGTAGAGCTTAAAGCTTATTTAGGAATTTTTTGGACTTGATAGGAGACTGACAGACTTACCTAAAGGCAATAGTCCAAAACTGCAATCTCTTGGAAATAAGCACATATAAAAACACTTAATACACTTTTATTTGAAATATTTCGATCAACATGATCTTCTTCATGGTTTTCTCTTTCTTGACTGAAGAAGATCATGTTGATCGAAATATTTCAAATAAAAGTGTATTAAGTGTTTTTATATGTGCTTATTTCCAAGAGATTGCAGTTTTGGACTATTGCCTTTAGGTAAGTCTGTCAGTTTCCTATCAAGTCCAAAAAATTCCTATATATATATATATATATATATATATATAGAGAGAGAGAGAGAGAGAGAGAGAGATTTTTTGGACTAGGAGACTGACAGACTAACCTTGGTAAGAGTCCACTCTGTAGTCTTGAAATAGAAACACATAAAAGCACTTAACCAATGATATATTTCAACCACACAGTGGTCTTTGTCAATCAAAGAGAAAACACAAAAAGAAATATGAGAGAATGAAATAAAATAAATATAAGTTGTAATCACAGATTGTGTAGAGTAGAAATCAGATGTCACAAATGCACAGATTAAAGATATATATATATATATATATATATATATATATATATATATATATATATATATATATATTCCTGATTTGTTTATCCGGATATTTGTTTTGGTAACCAAACACATATGTAACCAAAATTACTTCCAATTTAACAATAAATATTATAAACAAACAACAGGTCTCCCCATGGGTTCACCCATTTCATCTGTCATGTCAGAAATATATTTACAACACTTTGAACAAATAATAATTAAACCTATAATAAACACACACAATATCTTACTATGGACAAGATATGTAGACGATATACTTGTAATATACCAACCTACCATTCACAACGAACACCTCATAATATTAAACAAACTAAATACATACAACGAAAACATACAATTCACCGTTGAAACAGAAATAAATAGAACAATCAACTTCCTCGACATTACTTTAAATATAAATGATAATAAAATAGAAACTACAGTATACAGGAAACCTACTTCCAACAACACCACAATACACTACAAATCTAACCACCCCTGGACACACAAAATTAACACTTACAGTAACATGATAAATAAAGCAATAAAATACACACAGGATAACAAACAAAAATTAAATGAAGAATTAGATAACATTACAAAAATAGCAATAGAAAATGGATACAACAAACACATTATAAAAAATATATACAATAAATTCACAAAAAAACCTAACCTCAACACAACACTACAACCGGAACACGAAAACAATAAAAATAAAAAAATCTACCTAAAATATAAATATACCAATAACAAAATAGAAAAAATAACGAATATATACAACAAAGAATACTACACTCCAACTTACAAACCAAACAACAAAATAATAAAATATCTTAGTAACAAAAACCACATAACAAATTCAGAAAATCATAACCTATCAGGAATCTACAAAATCACTTGCAACAACTGTAACGCCTTTTACATAGGAAAAACATCCAGAACGTTTAAAATAAGATTTGAAGAACATTATAGAGCATTCAAAAATAAAAATTCTAAAGTATCAAATGTTGCAGCACACCTAATTTCCCATAAACACGAAATTACAAATTACGAAAATAACCTAACCATACTGGAAATAAATAACAACCCAATAGAACTAAACTCACAGAAAAATACCACATTTATAAAAACATACACAACAACTTAATGAATTTACAAACAACATATACAGAAGACATACTATACAGAAACCTCATACACACAGATCAAGAAATAGTGCGCGTAACTTCTACAAACACCGGCTTCACGGACATAGCATCCACAGCAGAGAACAATCAGTGATTCGACAATGGTCAAAGACCGAAAGGTGCCTCATCACTCAAGGTAAAAATATTGCACTTAATGGTGGATAAAATTACTCAAAATGGTAATTTATTAACTTCATATATATATATATATATATATATATATATATATATATATATATATATATTATGATGTATATATATATATATATATATATATATTCTTGATATTTTACGTTATCCATTGTTTTTCCGTTGCACTGACTTTATGAAGTTAATATATTACTATTGTAAGTAATTTTATCCACCATTAAGTGCAATGATTTTACCTTGAGTGATGAGGCACCTTTCGGTCACTTGACCATCGTCGAATCACTCTTTTGTTGACGTTACACGCACTTTCTCTTGATCTGCGTGTATGATGTTTTTATATAATATGTCTTCTGTATATGTGGTCTGTAGGTTCATTAAATTGTTGTGTGTGTTTTTATAAATGTGGTATATTTCTAGAGAGTTTAATTCTATTGGATTATTATTTATTTCAAGTATGGTTAGATTATTTTCGTAATTTGTTATTTCATGTTTATGTGATATTAGGTGTGCTGCAACATTTGATACTTTTGAATTTTTGTTTTTGAATGCTCTATAATGTTCTTCAAATCTTATTTTAAATGATCTGGTTGTTTTCCCTATGTAAAATGCGTTACAGTTGTTACATGTAATTTTGTAAATTCCTGATAGGTTATGTTTTTCTGAATGTGATTCGACAATGGTCAAGTGACCGAAAGGTGCCTCATCACTCAAGGTAAAATCATTGCACTTAATGGTGGATAAAATTACTTACAATGGTAATATATTAACTTCATATATATATATATAGATTTTTTGGACTAGGAGACTGACAGACTTACCTTGGTAAGAGTCCACTCTGTAGTCTTGAAATAGAAACACATAAAAGCACTTAAAGAATGATATATTTCAACCACACAGTGGTCTTTGTCAATCAAATAAAAAGATTTTATTTCATTCTCTCATATTTCTTTTTGTGTTTTCTCTTCGATTGACAAAGACCACTGTGTGGTTGAAATATATCATTCTCTAAGTGCTTTTATGTGTTTCTATTTCCAGACTACAGAGTCGACTCTTACCAAGGTAAGTCTGTCAGTCTCCTAGTCCAAAAAATCTAAATAATCTTTGCCAAACAAAACTATCCTAAATATATATATATATATATATATATATATTGTTTCCATGAGCATATGAGTGATTATAGTTTATATAAGTCTGTCAGGGGAAAAGAAATTGGAGACGTTTGATGAGGCTATTAGGAAAAAAGTGAATGGATTTATCTGATGTTGAGGTTAGGGGATTCTCTGGACTTGGTATACCACTGGTATGATAGTTCCCATCTTCTCAGTTCTGAGGGATTGCAATCAGGGGAGAGTGATTTAATTATTTTTGTGGTATAGCAGTCATCAAAAGTTGTGATGTTGTGACTCGCAGCATGTTGAGCTGTTGGCCTACCCATATTCATAATTTTAACATCATGTCTGTGGCCATTCATTCCACAGACATAAGTGATTACAACTTATATTTATTTTATTTCATTCTCTCATATTTCTTTTTGTGTTTTCTCATATATATATATATATATATATATATATATATATATATATATATATTTATTTATTTATTTATTATAACCTAACATTTATTTTAATGTTTTACCTTTAGATTATATTATAATTACCTTAAAATTTTATAGTCACACCTTCAGGTTTCTAAATAATTTAACAATCATATAAGTTTAACAAACATCACCTACATTTAATCATCTGACATCCAATTATTACAAATTATGCCAAATTACATTAATACGATGCAGCGACAAAAAGATTGATTGCTTAACTGATACCACAATTACTAAAAAAGTGGACTCTCAAGACTTTAGGTTTTTTTTAATACAATAAAGTTAATAGATACATTATTAAATTCCTCTTTCTCTCGGGTCGTTATTACGGGATTTTCTATTAATTAGAAAGTGGTGGAAAAAAAAACTAGATACCTTTTACATATAAAATGATGGAGAAATATTATTAAAAAAGCAGATAAAAATTTATTCTTTTCTATAATTAGGTTGTCTAATTATAACTGGGCATCGAATCAAAATTAACAATAAGCTTTAAAAAACATCTATTGAAAACAATCAGGAAGGAGGAAATAGTGCAAAGTATGCTTGGATAAAACACATTTTCAACAAGTAAGAAAATAGACCTGTCACCAGACATGTGATTGAATATATTTCTCCCTTACATTAAAAAACAACAACCACAAAATTTGAATAACTATAAAAAAGATAATATTTGTATTAAAACTTATAATAGATTAGGTTTAAAAAGAACATAAATAATAAAATTTCTACTTCAGTACTTAAACTGAGTATAGATTCTAAGTAGAAAAGGAAATAATGTACATGCTGTTATAATAATAATATGTATTAATATATTGTATAATATGTATATTATTTACAGGATCAGTACTATAATACAATTATCACACACTTTAACGTACTTATACAAAAATCTTACTTGATATATACGCGAGTTGACCTTAGAAGCTTATTAATTACCTCCTCTCATATTCGAGCTCTATAGAAGAGTATTTTAAAAAGTTCAAAAATGAAAGCACTGTAATTAATAAGGTCTTGAAAGTCGACTCGCATATATACCAAGTAAGATTCTTTTTTAAGAACATCAAAGTGTAAGTGCTTAGTAAATATATGAAAACAGTGTTGCTAAGATAATAATACAAAAATTCAAAAGTATCAAATGTTGCAGCACACCTAATATCACATAAACATGAAATAACAAATTACGAAAATAACCTAACCATACTTGAAATAAATAATAACCCAATAGAACTAAACTCATTAGAAAAATACCACATTTATAAAAACATACACAACAATTTAATGAATCTACAAACAACATATACAGAAGACATACTATATAAAAACATCATACACACAGATCAAGAGAAAGTGCGTGTAACGTCAACAAATACCAATATCACGGACCGAACATCTACACCAGAAAAATATCAGTGATTCGACAATGGTCAAGTGACCGAAAGGTGCCTCATCACTCAAGGTAAAATTATTGCACTTAATGGTGGATAAAATTACTTACAATAGTAATATATTAACTTCATAAAGTCAGTGCAACGGAAAAACATGGATAACGTAAAATATCAAGAATAATACAATTATATAATAGGATTGTAATAACATAATTACCAAATAATGTTCAGACAAAAGTTTTACTGTTACAAATGTAAAGCCATCATTAAATAATAAAAATATTTTAAAACACTCTTGAATATAATGTAAAGTACCTGATTCCTCTCCTTCCAGTCTGAACGTAGGGTTAATACTAGATGTAGCTGTCCCTCCACACGAAGATGCATTTGATACATTGGAAGGTGTTCTTCTGTGTGTATATGTTCGAGGCGTTCTTGCGCTTGCCGTCGTTGAAGTACTTACACTACTACTTGGATTGTCATACGCATAAGTTGGGTAATCTGACGAGAACTCAGGAAACAATCTGTCTGCATAAGGAGTTGAGTATTCTGATGGTGGTTGGGGATAGTAGTCTGCTCTATGAAGGTAGTAATCCTGACGACTGTTGGTATAGAGATCTGTTCTTGAAGATTCAGACAGTGGATACCCTCTCACTTCTGACAATCCTCCACTAGGTGCTGGAGGCGGTGGGTATGATGATGCCTGCACAGTTATACAGATAAATATATTAAGAATATTTTGTTGAACAAACAGGTCTTAATTTAAATATGCCTGATTAGAGACTAAATTGTTGACCAGATATTCAGCTAAGATAATGTGTAAATTGCAGAAAATTTTATTGATTTGCTGTAAAGTTTACAGATAACAAGCGTTCACCTGAAAAAAAATAATACAAGCCTTAACAGTTTGAAGCCTAGTCTCTTATAGGCACTGGAGGTTATAAATAATATATAAAAGATTCTTGACTTTATAATAAAATATCAAATTTACAGCTTATTATACATGCTTTTAAAGAAATGAAACAAGGCTTTTAAAAATATTGATTAGTTAGGTACAGATCGGAATACTGCACTTATGTATGAAAAAGTGAAATAAATAAAATAGCAACACTACATCGCTGTTCTTCATTATACATATTTTATATTGGAATGAAAATAAATATTACATGTTATGCATCAATTTAAAGCTAAAAGAAAATGCTCTCCTTCTAAATCCAAATCTAAAATCGGGTCCATTTATGATTTCACTGTCACTCTCAAGAAACAACACGGCTCGTATTGAAAAACTTCCTAAAGTGTCTTCAGCCATTATACTAAAATACAATATCACTAAAAATAAAAATTAAAACTAAATAGCTGAAAGACAAGACTTAAAGCAAAAAACAATAAATTCAAAACGTAAAGAACTCGCACCAACAAAACATGCACTATCTGATCACAAATAAACATCTGTCTGCTAGCTCTTGCTTGTCACACTTCACACAATAAGTTTTTGTTTGTAAAAGGAACTTTGATTAGCCTAGAGTTAAAGATATGTAAAGTAGAATAACCAATGTGAAGAACGGTATTGATGAAACCGAGAATATGAGGGAATTACGTCGATATGGAAATAAATATGGGTTTCCGAGCTATACTCGGGCACAGACTTCAATCTGTTGAGAAAGTATATTCATATCGTCTTATAGGTGAGAAGTTCTTTATTTTCTCAATTTTTTTCTACCTAAAAACTGTAAATTATAACTGAAACTTCTTGTAATTCCAATCAAACAGCTTTTGGCAGTTGTTTGCACAAGGTTTTTAACAGTGTCCAAATTTAAAACACAACTTTAGTTTTATAACTATAATTTGTTTATAGTGGGATGTATTAGTCTTTTTTAAACATTTTAAACAGATGAGATAACAGTCTACCAAATGCTTCCGTCAATTACAAACCTACACCCTGGGTAGTTACTTAATTCCAATTATTATTAACAATGTTTTACATATTTTTCAGAATAGACTTTACAACCTAATTTATAAAACGGAAGAAAGAAATCCATTAATTTTGACTGCAGCTTTTATGCCAAATTGGGTCATTACAAAATACATCACTAGAGGTGAGAAAATTGTAGAACTTGATTAATTAGCATTTAAAATTGTTAGATGCTTAGAAATAGCGACCATGATCTTAATGGTCAAGATATCATATTTCGCATAATAGATCTAGAGGTTAATATGTGTCGTACACCTTCTAAGAAATAGTTTCAATAGCAACAACAAAAATGAATGTCAGAGTTCAAGGTACTGAAACTTAAAGGCATATGAACTGTAAATATTAGAATTAGGTCAGACATATTTGGTGCATGCATATAAATATGCCAACACCATATCATAAAAATATAGTAAAACCTCTCATACCGGATCAATGTGGCGACAGCCCGATTCGGATATGAGAGGGTTTATGTAATGATATAATGTTTGTACTATGTAATCAGAACCATTTCAATTGGAAGAAGATGTATGATTGTTTTAAATAAATAAGTTACACTTACTAAAGATTGTAACTATATTTTAACAGTAATATAGCACTGAACGTACAATTTAGTTACATGTCTGTATGTACAGTTCCTTAATACTGTGCTGAACATAAATATCTTAATTATATACCAATTTTGGTAAAAAAGATGTAATGGTGGTTTGCTTATTTCATTGAACAAGCTGGTTACAACCTCCTTTTGATCTACACTGTGTGTACCACAGCCGCTTCTCCGCCATACTATATATTGTAGATTAGAAATTCTAGGTAAAATAATAAACTAAATTACCTGATGGCACAAAATTCTGTAAAATATATGTAATTTTAATGATACGGACACTCAAACACAAGTGATGAAGTTGGGTAACACACCGATCTATAGGGCACTAGTGGACTGAACAATATGGAGACTTGAACACAACTGGCTGAATTGGGACAAGGTGTCTTGCAGAACAGACGCTTATTTTATTATAATATTATGTCTGGATATTGGAGCTTCCAAATATGAGAAATTTTACTGTAGTTACATCTCCACGTTTGATATAAAAAAATATATATATAAAATCACAGGGTCCAGTTGCAAACATTCAGAGCTGAGAGATTGGGAATTGCGGCGCCAGTAGGAAACTAGAGTTCCAAACCCCTAAACATTAAATAACGACCTCACTTTCCTTCTGACTCACTTGTGTTCCATCATATAACTCAATAATGTTAACAATAACAATATATATATAGTTTTGGTTGGTAAAGATTATTTAGATTTTTTGGACTAGGAGACTGACAGACTTACCTTGGTAAGAGTCCACACTGTAGTCTTGAAATAGAAACACATAAAAGCACTTAAACAATGATATATTTCAACCACACAGTGGTCTTTGTCAATCGAAGAGAAAACACAAAAAGAAATATGAGAGAATGAAATAAAATAAATATAAGTTGTAATCTCAGATTGTGTAGAGTAGAAATCAGTAGACAAAATTATTTTATTTCATTCTCTCATATTTCTTTTTGTGTTTTCTCTTCGATTGACAAAGACCACTGTGTGGTTGAAATATATCATTGTTTAAGTGCTTTTATGTGTTTCTATTTCAAGACTACAGTGTGGGCTGTTACCAAGGTAAGTCTGTCAGTCTCCTAGTCCAAAATCTCTCTCTCTCTCTCTCTCTCTCTCTCTCTCTCTCTCTCTCTCTCTATATATATATATATATATATATATATATATATATATATATATATATATATATATATATATATATATATATATATGTGTGTGTGTGTGTGTGTGTGTGTATAATATTCTATATATCCATGTTAAGGTTTTTTAAAGTAATATTAGACACTAACCTCCGTAGCTTCTATACTGGCACTACTGGATTTTCGTCTTGGTGAAGGCACTGGTGTAAGTGACTTGATAGCAGGTACATAATGCTGGGGAGAATCAGTAAACCACATTGGGTTACTTCCATCCAGCCCAGAGTCACGATCTCGATCACCCATCCCTAAGTTATTGAGCATGGGTCGGTAATGTTTTGCTGGCCCATGGTAAGTATTATGTGGATAGCCTATCAAAAGTTCATTACAGTAAACAATATAAACTTACAATAAAAGATATAATGTTTTCCATCAGCAACTAACATTTGCATTTTTATAAATAATTTGCTCTTTTAAATTTTTTCATAGCAAATATTCAAATCTGGAAATAAAATCTAAAACAAGTATGGTAAAATGTAATTTATACTCCTAAGAATATACCACTTTTGCAACTATTTTTATTTGTACACACTGAAACTCCCAAAAATTCGTGGAAATTCATACAAGAACTTCAATAAGTTATTGAATTAAGGAATTATTTGCAAAAATAGTTTAGTATTTAAAAAGAAGCTTACTATTATGGGCTTACATGGATAAAAACCCAACAATTAAAATACCCGAACCTGTGAATTCTCGGGAGTTGACTGTAATATAACAAAGATATATTATAAAGGTGACTGGCTGAACAAGATAAATTCAAAGGAACACAATACAATAAGAATCATTGTGGAATCACAATAAATTTATTGTGTAAAGCACAACGAATCCTTTGCTCCAAGTATTGGATTGTATAATGCTGTAATGTGAAAAATAATGGCTCAGAGCTTTAAGACTTGACATGTCTTTTCATTTATGCGCTTTAATGGATCTTAAGTAGCAAAGAACAATAAGCACTTTCAAACTGATGTTGTAAGACTACAGCATGTTAATTATAAAAAATTTTAATGAAATTTTATTTTAAAAAATGAGTTTAAATGAAAAAATATTGAAATGAATTAAGAAGAGAGGATAAAAGTTGAACATTTTCTGTTTTTCGTATTAAAGAATATTTTTAATAACAACGGTGGATTTTAAGAAAAAGCTATTCGTAAATACATCCATAATAAACAAACTTAAAATATGCAATTTAGGCAATAGTATTTGGTTCAACAAAATAATGCAGTTATTTGTAAAAAACAAATTATTCCTCATATGCATAACAGTATAACATAAATAAAACTGTATTAAAGAGAATTAGAATTTTTAAAATCATATGATTTAAAAAAAAATTTTAATAGCCTAGTTCAACTAATATTTAACAATAATCAAATTTTTTGGTATAATAATTTGTTTAAAATCTCCTTAGTAAATTTTAGTTACAGATTTTGGAGAATTTTCTCTGTGTACAAACCTGAACTACTTGAGAATTCGTAGTCAGCTCCAAGATATGAATTTCGATTAGAGTTTCCACCACCAATACTTGGGTCCATACACAACCGTTTCTCTTCACTACCTTCTTCTGATCTAAATTAACAAACAACGGAAAAATATAGTACTAATGGCTTAAGCAAAAGTGAAACTGCTGTTAAAATACTTCAAAGAAAAAATTGTTGCATACAAAAATAATAGTTACACAAAAGTAACCGCAAGTGTAATAATATTGTGACTATTTGGCCTGAGAGCATAACAATGTAATAATAAAAGGGAAGTCTAAAGTTAAATTATCCCAAGACAGCGAATGCCCAAATGTATTCGGGCAGGATGACGGGTAGGTGGGAATTAAATTACCTCCCATGGACCAACATGTGGGATAGATGGTATTCCTATGCTGTAGTGATAACAAACCATCTAGAAGGAAGACCCCAAAATCAAAACAACAAGCTGAGGGTTAGGCTAACTCTTTGGTATTCGGAGAAAACAAAACGCTAAAAAACCCAATAATCAGTCTTGGACTAGATGGATTTTAAGGTGATGACACATACACTAAGTACTTGGAATGATCAAGGTTTTGGTTAAAAAAATAAGTGAAGTTATGTATAAACTACAGAGACTGAAGATGGGTGTTCTGGCAGACCCAAAAGAAAGGATAGAGATCTCATAACTCAAGGGAATATGACTGCTTTTTCAGTGGGGTACTAGAGGAGAAACTTGCCCAAAAAGGCGATGCCGCATGCTCGCACATAGTTTTGTACATATTCGTATAGAAAAGATTTAGGAGATGCTTAATATCTTGGGTACCCATAAAGAGAGTACCATCAAAGTAAACAAGACAATAAAAATAATAATAACTGTCCTAGAGGGAGTGATGATGCCTTAATAAACAACTTAAAAGACTTTTTTGAAAAGCTTTACTTGAAAATCAATAAAATTGTAGTAATCCAGGAAGTTATAATCGTAGGTAACTTCAATAGCAGATTTGTAATAAAGCAACATAACAAGGTGGAGGTCTAATAAATGGAACCAACTAGGAATGACAATGGTAGCAGATTGATAAACAAGTGAGAAAAATGAATTAAGAACCACAAATTGATTTTATCAATACCACGATGTTCATATAGATACAAAACAATAGACGATTAAAATCTATAATAGATTATGTGACTGTCAAACACCAGATTGGCTTTAACAGATTTACGAGTATATAAGGGGGTCACTTGCTAGAGGTCGAAATTACATTTGGAAATATAAAAAACAAAGGATGAAGAAAGAAAAGCAGAGACATAGATTGAGAGACTTGTGCAAAAGAAGATTAGATCAAAAGTCGAATCAATCGTGGATGATATAGGAACACAGGATTATGATGGTATGGACAAGTCTAATGAATGCCAAAGGAGATTTGGCCAAAATAGATCTTACGATGGGTGACAATGGAATACGAAGATCACATCTCAGTTCGAGAGAAGGAATCATCTGAGAATGTAGAGATTTATACAGATGTTACTTATAGCAATGTTAATTTCAAGCATCAGCATTACCAAACAGTACTGAAATATTTGCTAATAAAGAATCAAGATGGAGTAGATATATGGTATCTCTAAAATACAGTGCTCACTTGTTTATATTCTGCTAGTTTTCTGCAACAAGTTATCACAAACAAACTGGCAAATGAATGTATGTACATTAAATATATTACTTGTAAATGTAATCTACACAGTTTGTATTTACAAAAAAAACTGTCGATTAAAGTATGGTGATTTTAAAATACAGTGTATAACATTAACAAAAGTGTACAGAATGTTTATGAGTTGTCACTTTTGAGTTCTAATAATGTTTTAAAAGTGTGTACATAGTATCTGTATTACAGAATATCTTTTGGCTTCCCTTACAGTTTGGTCTCCTAGTTTTTAATAATTGTGGTTTTTTTGGTCTGTAATACAACAAATATTTCCGTTACTAAACATATTCAGTATGTAGTAAAATATTCTACTATAATTCAATTTTATTCCATATACCACAATAATATTTCAGGTTAGTTTAGTTGTGTTTAAAAACTACAATTCAAGTATTTGTCTATTTGAACCATTTTTTTTTTTTTTTGTATATTAGTTTTCCTACCAAATAATAGTTATAAGTATGAATGTTTAATCATCTTTTTATGTGATGCATTTATATAAGGTAATAATTTATGTACTAAAAGTATTCAAGTTGCTTGATGTAATCATCTTGAATTCACTGATTAAACTAATGTTAAAAATACTTAACTAAGTGAATACGTAATTGCTTACTTGCTGACGCGTTTCAAAACAATCGTTCCTTTTACGAAGCTAACTGGCGGCATATCGGCAGTCTACAAAGGATCTGAACGGGATGGAATTATGACAGTAGAGTGGGGTGAGGTGTTTGTATTTTGTGTCATGTACTGGAATAGGCTGTTGGCTGAAAGTGTGAGTGATCATTTAATACGTTTTTCCTATCTCTTGCGTAGTGTTTGTAGATTTCATATTTTTCTAAAGTTGTTAGTTTTTTACTTTGTTTTAGTGTGTGTAGAACATTTAAATTAGTGTGTATGTCGGTGTGTGTGTTGGGTGTTTTTTAGGTGTTTTGAGTAGCTGGATTTAGGGTTTGTTTGTTTTTTCTAGGTAATGTGTTCTTCGAAACATGTATAGAATGACCTGCCGGTTTGACAGATGTAATAATTGGGACAATCGTTACAAGTTAATTTGTAAATACCTGAGAGTTTGTATTTGTTAAAACACATACAACCTTTTCAAAAAGAAACTGACAAATACAAACTCTCAGGTATTTACAAATTAACTTGTAACGATTGTCCCAATTATTACATCGGCCAAACTGGCAGGTTATTTTATACATGTTTCGAAGAACACATTACCCAGAAAAAACAAACAAACCCTAAATCCAGCTATGCAAAACACCTAAAAAACACCCAACACACACACACACACACCGATATACACACTAATTTAAATGTTCTACACACACTAAAACAAAGTAAAAAACTAATAACCTTAGAAAAATATGAAATCTACAAACACTACGCAACATATAGGGAAAACGTATTAAATGATCACACATACTTTGAAGCCAACAGCCTATTCCGGTACATGACACAAAATACAAAAACATCACCCCACTTCACTGTCATAAATCCATCCCGTTCAGATCCTTTGTAGACTGCCAATATGCCGCTAGTAGAGGGTTAGCTTCGTAAAAGGAACGATTATTTTGAAACGCGTCCGCAAGTAAGCAATTAGTTAAGTATTTTTAAAATTAGTAAAAGTATTCATTGTCATTAAGAACTCTGTATGTATTATAATAAATATAAACCTCTATTATGTGTTATATTAACGATCTATATGTTATATGATGATAACAATCTAGGTATCAAAACATCATTGAAGCAGAATAAAATATTATTCTTTACTTGCAAAACACCTGTCTTTTATTTCTATGTGCAAATCTGTGTGAGTTTAACAAGAATTAAAAAAAAGTTTTGCATATCTGACTTAAACATGAAATGTTTTAGGCAATTACAAAGAATTTCTTGATAATAAGGAATCATTATTACTCTTGAAACATAATAGTTTTTATCAAACAAATTGTTACGGTTTATAAACTAAATTCAAATTGAACACTTTATTATAACATTTTAAATTAAAAACATAATAAAATTGATTACTCCATCAAATATGAAAAATCAAGTTAAGATCTTGAAAATAAATTATAAAACAAAAAAACTAAATAAATTTGAAAAAAAATTCAACATATTTTTCAGTCAACTAAATTAAAATAAATAGTACCTCTGTATAGAAGTATTAACTCCAGACTCAGTTGAAATAATCCCCAGCCCAACATGTTCTTTGTGAATTGGGAATTATTAACAATATTTAGATATGGGGGTCCTGATATTTAGATAATCTGATGGGTTCAGAGAAGATGTGCTGAGAAAATCTAATGATAAGGCTTATTTGTCTTAGATAAAGCAATCAAATCAACCAGTGTATGAAAGTATTCTCAAAACTAAGTAACACGATTTTTGTTTAAACATTTTAAAATAAAAATTTTGTTAATAGATACATAAGTACATATAAAATAATTTTTCTCCACAACTTATTTGTTTTTAAATATATTTTGGTTTTGTGTAATCTCTCTACCATGAAAACTACTTGTGAACAATTTGTCATACTTTTTTTTGGCACCAAAAACATGAATAACACCACAAGGTTTACAATTGATAGTAGGAGTAAGTAGTGTTTTCATAGTGGCTGAACCTATCTGTCTGATTAACACATTCAGCACAGCTATCGTTCAGAGACGCTCTGGGTTCCCTTACGAGGCACAGAGAGCATGCCAATTTTTTAGATATGGCGAGCTCACCGGCACGCTCAATCCCAGGCTAATTTAAACTTCTCTAGTGTCGATATGTGTTTGTATAAAGGTTTGATTTTTACGTCAGTGCTTCAGAAGAGTTTGGAGAACATTGTGCCTGAGTCGTTTTTAAATCCGACCATCCCAAGTTAACTTTTGATGCTTCAACTGAAACAATGCTTCAGGGAGTTTTATGAACAGATTTAATTTGGTTTAATTTTTATATTTTAATGTTTTTTTTTTAGTTTGAACCATTTAACGCGGCAAAATATCCGGTAAAAACAACGATCATAAAAATTAACTAAGATTTCTGAACTAACGCAAGAATAAAAGATAACTGTCCCATTAGAGTGAATGAACCAACTCAAGGTGGGAACAGACTATTGTAAATATCAGTCATTGACAATATGCTTGGACCCCTGAAAACCTAATGTGTCAACATAAGATTGTAGTAGACAAATGTGAGCTAATTTCGGCTATAATAGTCTCGGACGTGACATATGTATTATCTATGTCTACGTTTACATTATCGATCTCTATGGCTTTGTGAAACACATGGCACAAACAGACACAAACATTCAGAGTTAAACGTTGAGTGCTTATTTTAGTATGTAGTATATTTTAGTAGTAGGGTCTTTAGTTTTGTATGTAAATTATCTTTTTTTCTCTGTCTTTTATTGAGTTTTATTATTTGTCATACAGTAATTTATTATTTGTATTTCTTGTTTTTAATTGACCCGATAAATAAAACAATATTTTAGTGTCTAATACACTGTTCTGATGTCCCCAATAAACATGTATATGTTAGAAATAAAATTATTGAGATGAAAACAACAGGCTCGATAATTAGATGCTACGACAAGCTATGCAACCCAGATAGCGTTCCACTGCCGTCAGAGGTGGAAGTTAACGAAAAACAGACAGTAGTTTGATGAGATCACCAATATTACCGCCGTGCTGAAAGTGTTAATCAACATATGCATAGGAATTTTAAAGTGCTACTACTACTTTCAATTGCAAATTGTATGTGACTCCCGAAATTACTCAAAACTACATTTGAAACAACTTTCATATATGATAATAAAAACTATTATATATAAAGAAAATCTGGTTGTAAATAAAAAATAAACCATCATAGATGTTTACGAAGAAGTTTGTTTTTAACATCTGTCTCTAAGAGCTTTTGAGTGCCACATCTGCTTTCTGTGAGGATAATCAGTCTTTAGCTGTGATTCTTTCATCTGGTTATCTGTGAAGAAGTGCTTGCCTCTAAGAATATTTTTAGGAATCAAGGTAAGTAAAAATCTCTCAGCACCAAGTCTGGGATGTATAGTGGGTGGTCAATCTATTCACATGGGTGCAGATGGGGTTTGGCATTGTCATCAGTATAAACTCAAATAACAAGACTCCATTTCTATTCCAAAACTAAGTTCTCATAACCTCTCTTGCAAATTGAAATTCACTGCTTTGACTTTGACGTCATGTGACACCATTCCATTGATTGCCGTTTTTCTTTAGGGAATGCGAGAAACCCAAGTCTCTTGCCCTATGACAAGTTCTGTAAACGTCGGTAATAATGGCCCAAAAAATCTAGTGTAGAGACTATTTTTTTTTCATTAGTATTCCTTAATAAGCAGCCAAGGAACCTAAAATCACCAGTTTCAGTAACAATTTTATTTAAAAATAGTTCTACTCACTTTCATGAATTCAAATGTTAAAGATAAAAATTTGGTCTTCAAGATCCTTTCTGTCCACAAAATTAACCAAATGTCTGTGATTAATGATGACCAGCTTGATCACCATTTGTTATAAACTTTACTTCATTCATGACAGCATTCACTTATGCAGTTCAATGTTACTGAACACATTGACGCCATACACTTCAATCATCTGTCAATAAATTTTTACTACTATGTGTTTCTTGCTGTGCAAATCAAAACTTATTTTACAATAGACAGGCTGATCAATTGTGTTTAGCATTTTAAACTGATACTGTTCGCAGCACATTGAAAAAATATGAATATAATTGGGATCCTTAACTACGTAATTTATCCTGGGATTTGGTGTGCATGCTACTTCCAGCTACAACGACTGATCCGGTCCATACTTTCTGAATAACCCTTCTATAGGATGTTTAAATTTTACTATGTATATTATATGTATATGCTGAGGTTGTAATGTGAAATATTAGGGCAGACCTTGATTAGTTAAAATAAAAGCTAATTTAAAAAATTTTAGCAAACAGTAAGATTGAAGTTTTGAAAATGGAGTTACTCTGAAAAGAGAATATTGAAACGTAAGGAATGGAAAAAATGTACTCAAGCATACAGAAATATACCTAACAGAAATGAAGATAAGTATATTAATAATTTTAATTTTAAAAACTTCATCAGGTCAATATTTAGTGTAAAAGATAACAATTTAATTTTAATAAGATACCTTCAACTGTCTAATTCAGGTAAACTAAAAAAAAACTTTTTACTACAAAATCACAGTTAAGGAAAAATTATAGAAATGCTAAACACAATTGATTATTCAGACATCACTCTCAGTTTTTTGCAAGACAGAGATGCTAAATGGATTCTTAGAAACCATTTTAATACTCATTGTAAACTTGTCATGAACAAAAATTTATACTAAACTGATAGATAACATTATGTTGATGAATTTAATACACCAATAGCGTAGACCATGGACCTTAAAATATTTTGCTACAGTGCTAACAAAAAAAACTTCATATTTTCATGTAAGCTTGTCTTACCGATCTGGGTGAAGACGAGGATGAATAGGGGAGATGTTGGACAGTCTTACATCATAGCCAGCAGCAAAACCAGCTAACATAGCAGCCATATTATACAAAACCATTTCTACGATTGATAATTTAGGACCTTTTGAGCCTCGTGTAGGCGTTCCCTCATGAAGTCCATTGGAATAAAGTGTTGCCAAGGGAACTCCTTCATTTGACCAATCGGCAGAATCTGGTGGCCCAGGATAATCTGAAATACAATTTAGTTGTTTTTCCCTATTGCTCAAGTACAAAATAGGACAAAGGTGATATAAATAATTAATTGCTTCAATAAAAAATATCTTTTTGTAAAATTTAATTATTGAATTAAAATATGTTTTTGTTAAAAATTGAACTATTAGATTTTATTCTTTGTTTAAAATATATATTAAAAACATAATGAACAGAAATTATAGTTTTGTAAATTTTCCTAATAAAAAAAAAAGAAAATGAAATTGTTGATATTTTACTATCAAGAAGTTGAATATTTCATAAAGATAAATCTTTAATTAAATTTAGAAACAATTTTAAGAAAATATATTTTATCAATAAAGGCTTAATGGAGGTTTAAAATCAGGTGTAATGAGGACTCTTTAAACCTAATACTTGTATAATCTAAACAGGAAGTAATTAATCCAAATAAATTTAGTCAAAAAAATACACTAATTACCAGAAGAACTGTGTTTATATTTTGTTATTCTTGTGACAATTTCAAATTTTGACATATTCTGTAAAAATGAAATAGTGAAAACTCCTGCTGAAATTCTTAAATTAGATTTTATAGTAGAATTTTGGTTGCAGTAAAAATGTTGCAAACAAACAAACTGGTATACTGACTGGTATACTAGTACACTAATAACTCCCAACTCTACGATAAACAAAAGTAAAATATAATCAAATGCTTGATGTACACTTCTACCATGCTATTGTCATTATAGGAAACTAAATATTGAAAACACTGATATGAAAAAGGAAAAGGCAGAAGAAATTGTCATTAATCACATTCGGGACACACAAAAGGTTTGAGAAACACCAAGAAATCTGAAAATTTCTAAGAAGTCTAAGGCCTGCCTGTGCCATTACCAGTAGAGATATCCTCCATTGTGTAGCAGGGCTGCATAAATATATAATAGCTGTACTTTTAATAGGTAGGCAAAACTTTGACTTCTTAGAGTTTTTCAGAAGTCTTGGGAATTTCCCAAACTCCTCAGATTTCTTAGAAATATTCACAATTATATAACTCTGATTCCTAATAGAATATTTTTAAAATGTTTCTAAGGGAGACATGAAATTTCAGTGCATGAAATTTGTCATCAATATTTAACTTTAAAGGTTCGACTTTTGAATAATATATCTTTCAAGTTTTCTAATATTTCCTTGTAGCAAATGTTTAGACAAAGATGTTAACCTACTTTTAAAATGTCTTATTAATACCTTTGTTGTCAATTCTTTATAGCCTTCCACCTTTGTGTTTTATTTGCAAGGAAAAGGAATTCACTTGTTTTAGAGAATTAGTTCACATCATCAAAAACATATCCATACTTTTATTGGGAAAGAAACTCTAATACAGCCTGGTTTAAAAATCAATACAATTTTAAAGACACAAATTAATTTAAGCAGTTCCTAGACTGCTTCCATTACTAGAATAATTTGTTGTATATTCAGGCACCAGAACTCAACTTAGGTTGTTGATCCAACCATCAGTATAGAGACAGAATTGGTTGGAATTAATAAACTTTAATTTAGCTCCAACTGTATTTAAAAATAAAATGTACTTTTTCACAATTAAATGATGAACAAATACTACAAACAATTTTTTTATAATCTATCAATCTGTTGGTCTAAAAATATTGTCTACAATCCAAAATGTTTCGACCAACATGCTGAGTGTATAGGCCTATATTGACAGTTCATTGTTTGTTTGATCTCAAACAACACAAAATCATTAAATACTTAATAACTTTTGGTAGTAATTCTTCTAGTATTGTTATATTCTTCTGAATATCTATAAAACAACAGATGAAAAGTAAATATTGTGTTTGGAAACTATTGGTTAGTTAGAAATTAGTAAGTTAGTTAGTTAATGCCAGTTACTATCCACCCTCCATTAAAACTGTCATTAAATATTGACCTTAATAAGGTTTTTGTAAGAAGAAATTATCTTTTATTTTTAATTTTTAAACCCCTTTCTGTAGCTGAACACTTAATAGTAAAATGATATTTTTGTTTGGTCTTAAATTCAAGAGCAACATCCAACACTACTGAAGACAAGAGGACAGTCAACATTTATAAAATTATCTTCTCTTTGTTTATAGAAAAATTCCTGGAATGTTCCCCACTAATTAGATCTGACAAATATAAATTTCTGTTAATAAATAACCTGTGTCTTCTGCCTTAGTCATGGTATTAAGTAGATTGGTAATGCTTTACAAAATAGGGACCAACTGCGATTTTTTTTATTTTCAAAAATGTTACTTGAGAATATATTCTAAACAAAAACAGCCTGGGCAAAGTATAAAATACAGCTTAAATATTGACATAAATAGTATTGTAAACACAACCTAACTTTAAATGTATAATATTGTAAACATATAATAGCAATCTGTTTGTTACACATTACCTATTCCTACATTAAAATATATTAAATATGGTGAAACGTATTCTTGTAATATAGGTAGTGAATAAAAATATTTCAAATACAAGAATAATTTATATATATATATATATATATATATATATATATATATATATATATATATATATATATATATATTATTCAAAGCTTTTTGTCAATAAAACAAGTATTACCATATTCAGGAAAAACAATGATACAATGAAATTTAAAAAAAATTAATTCAATTTTTGTACAAATTTTGTTATACCATTGTTTTTTATTTGAAGATGCTAATACTTATTATGAACTCCCGTGCTCTACTGGCACCCGCAGCAGTAAGGCTAGCGTACCCAACTCCCTTTCTTAATTCATTGGTTCAGAGTGAGGTTAGTTTTTGCCAGAAAACGTTTAATCTCTTGTCAGTTATTGTGCTAGTCTTTGTGAACATTTTGGTGGATTTAGTTTTTTTCTGCCATTGGTATGAGATAGGGTGTTATCATATTATTTTACTTGAAGTGTGTTATAGTAGTGTTTATTAGTTTTTTTTACAATGAATATGGAAAACAAAGACAAATTATTAGAGAATGCCTACTGTAACTACATTTGTCTAAGCAGGCATTGTCCAATAATTCATCTTCATTAACTATATTCATTGTACAAAAACTAATAAACACTACTATAACATACTTTGAGTATCACTAATACAATAACACAGTTTCTAATCTGACAGCAATGATAAAAAACTAAAAAAGAAATGCACTGAAATGTTCACAGAGACTAGCCCAATAACGGACAAGCGACACAAAATTTTCCGTCACTGGCTAACCTCACACCGAACAAATGAATTGAGAGAGGGAGTGGGGGGCATATGAACACCTGTAACCACGGACGCCAGTAGAGTACGGGCATTCATGCACGCCTGCCATACTCAACGTGTTAAAATATATGTACAAAGAATCTAGTTAAAATCAAACATTAACTTTTTGCAGTTAGAGTGTACCCTTTATAAATAGTCCACTGCATTTGTCTACTATAAACACAGATCCGTATGATGTGAACACCAATACACATTTCTCACTTCTCAGACATTTCTTCTGTAAAAATTTTAAATGACATTTTTATTGTTTAGAATAGGCATGCTTCAAGTTGAATAAATATCTGGTATATGAAATGTGAGCGTATTATGATAACAATGGTACGGTGTGCGTATTATTAAATGTAAATGTATACCTGTTAATTAATTGATAACCATTTCCTGATTTTGATGCCATTAGTTGAACTATTATTAAATCTATCCTAACTTAATAGTTTTTACTTATATTGTAATGTCCTTTTATATTTAGTTTTTTCCTCTTACCAAATTGAAGTCGTTTCATTATTGATACATTTTAGGCATTTTTTGTTTTCCCACAACTTAAATTGACTGTTTCTAGTTTAGAATAACTTTTAAGTAAATTAATATAGTAATGAAAATAAATAAAGAAACTTTGTCATTTTAATACCTTTATTATATGTTTCCTTTACTTAAAATATGCTTCTTGTTTAGACTATGCTCTTTAGTAACATTCGAGAAAATGAAAAAAATTAATACGAATTGATCAACATTTTGTCAAATTTTACCAATCTACAAATTAGATATATGGTTTAGAAATAATGTTCCAACACTTTTATAAATTCTTAAGGAATATAAAGTAAAGTGTACTCATGATAGATAAGCACATTCTGGGTTAAACAAATATTAAGTTATATTACTTTATTTTTTGGTATTTTTTAAGAATATTAAAACGTGGTTTTAGTCACTTCAATTGTTTTTAGTTTAAGGAGTAAAAACTAGTTTTAAATACAAAGATTAAAAATTGCCTTTTTAAAAATTTAATGAAATTAATAGAAATTTTATAGTTTTGTGAAGAATTTTGTTAAATTCTGAGGGAATTACTACTTACCATTTGCATAAGTAATTAAATCCATGCAGTTTTTAATAAATCAAAACATTTTTAACAAAACAAAAAATAAATGTGATTCATTTCCAGAAAAAACTATTTTATTAGCATAAATCAAAACAATACATGAGCTGTTGTACAACCCTTCACCAAAAAGCATAGCAGCAACAAAAAATGTGAATAATACTACAAACTAAAACAAAATACACACATTACAAAGAAATGAAACTGTAAATGCTGGACTATTACTAGTTTATAAGGAATGTTTCAACCATCCTCAATAAATCACATAGAAAAATAATTAGGAAAGAGGTTTAAAAATTTGTAGATTTTATTTAGAAAGTAAAACTTCAAGAATTTGTTTGGATAAATTTAAGACAGAAGACATTTAATAACGTGTTTTTCTTAAAACATTTTATGCTTTTACTAATCTACCCTTTTCTAAAATAACACTTATTTATTTTTAAAAGTATATTGTCAGTTAAATAACATTTATTAGTGGTTACTTCAAAGAAAATAATAGAAAGTGTATGGATGTAAACATGAGCCTCATTTGTTATAATTTTCTATGTATAAGCCAAAGAAATCCTTTAAAAATTTCAACCTCTTACATAATTTGTTTTTCAATATAAGAATTTACTGACAATTATTAATTTTACATGATAATGTTGATTTAATGTCACTGTACTATACTGCTGTAACTTTATATAAAAATATAAATCTCATATTTTACAAAACATGTGACAGAAAAACTGTTGTTAAATTATAAAACAAATCTTTTATTAGTTTATAATAAAGTACATTTACTTATTTACTCTTATCAACATTGGATTATTTTTGTATCCTTAGAAAAACAATATTTATAACAGTAAAACATTTCCCTTTAAGTGTTAGATTTATTCAAAAAAAAAAAAAAAAAAAAAAAGAATAGAATCAAGAACTTTTCACCTATTACTTAAGTGTAAAAGTTCTGACTCTTTTACTTTCACATTTTATAACTTTCATTTAATTTATAATTCACTCACCAGATAGTTCTGAATATTGACGAAATTACTGATAACTTAAACTATTTATTTTATTAACAATATATTTTGTAATTTACATGTTTCCTTATTTTATCTCAAAAGTGCTGAGATACTTTGTGAGTTTTACTTCATTAAATATAAACACTGAACCAATTATAGTTTTGGAAGAGATTGTATGAAAACAATGGGAACAATGAAATCAAAAAGGCTGAACAGTTTTAAGAAAATTTGCTGCCAAGCTTGGGTATTTTTTTGTACTACTTATCTGTTCAAATGGATTAAAAAACAAAATGTCAAAATTGTTTAAAATTAATTTTATACACTCTTAGCAACAGGAGGGAGGTACTTTCTGAAATAAAATACAGGCAGTATATTGTAACTAGGAAAGAAGAGCTGTAGAACTTTAAAACCTGTATTAATGATGTATTAACTCTGATGAGAGCTACTTTACATGTTTCTTTCAATATTTTGTAGAAAATAATTTTATATATAAAAAACACAAATTCTGTAAATATCTAATATATGTTGAATAGCATCTATGAATGTTTTAAATTGTATATAATATGAAAGAAATTATTTTAAAGCTGATATAAAGTCAAACAGACTGCTTTAAGGATAAGAAGATAAGAATATTGAATATTTTGGTCATAAAAATGCCAGCTTCTTCTTTAATGGTACCAAACAGTTCTGCTACCTGTGGGAAAATAATAATAGGATTCAATTAACATACACTACTCGTTTGGAATTTTAAGTACAAATAATAGTTTGCTGCAATAATCTAGAAGAGTAATAAAAAAAAATTTTGAAAAATTTATCGATTTTTTAAAACATTAAAAAAAACTTCACTGCAAAAATCAGGCAGATGTGAAAAAATTCAGCGTTGTCACATGGGGAAGAGAAAAGTAATGGACAGAATAACAGCACACCGCTTAAACTAGGCAACTCTGTTCGCTCCGGGTTGCCAATTAGTGCTCAGGATTAAGCAACGTTCGACTCTACCTCGTGATGCTCTAGTTTCATACGTGGCAACAGTGCTAAACAAGCCACCCACCCGATTTCTTGGAGTGGATTTTATGCAGTCGCTGGAATAAAATGCTGCAATTGGAATGACATTTTTGTCTTTGATACAGAATTCAAAATCAGGGGTAAAATGAAAAACTGAAAACAAATATTATGCTTAGTTGCCTTTACAAAGCATACAAATATCATGGAAAGATATGTTTATGGAATGTTTTCCTTGAGATGAAAAGATGGAAATCATTTTGTGAGGGGGTAGGGTAAAGACGTTAATCCGACATGGCCTGACCTTTACATTTACCCATTTCCCTAACAGAATACCAATTTCAGCTGTTGAACGCCATTCTTGTTTAAAGAGGACAATAAAACATTAGACAGTAGTTAACTTTGTATTTTATGATTCAATGCTTTGTAACTAGGATTGTATCAACTTGACTGATAACAAAAAACTGTTCTAGGTGTTAAAATATAAGATACATTTTCACGAATGTTTCTTAGAAGTTATAATATCTTGATAGTTGGTGTTGGATAAAAGTTAAGCCCCCTTTGCTCATGATGTAGCCCAGTCAGATTGGCTGATCTAGGTCATGACCCGTTTCCTCCACAAGGTTTCTCTCATTTTAAAGAAAAAATAGGTAATAGTAATAAATATATAAAAACTAAAGTATTTATAACCCTCCTTATCTACGCGTTCTTAGCTATAGGGTTTGTCATAGCAATTTAATACCAGAAAGTGCTGATTTTCTGGGAAAAGGACACACAAAAAAGCTATATATTTGCTTAATGGCAAACTCTACAATTTTCTGTTTTAAAACCTACAGTTTAAAAACCTATTTTTCCTTATTCTTTACTAGTTTCTGTTCAATAGAGTTAGAGCATCTGTTCGTTGGAGATAAAGAGACAAGAGTTCTTCGATTAGATATATTTATAGTTATGGTATGGCAAGTACCATATCTTATATTTGCCATTTCATACTAGCCGTATCTTATAAAGCAAGAAAGAATATATAAATATATGGAGAATGTAAATAAATACTTTTTCATTTAACCACGAGGTTTTTAGTCAAGTGGGTAATTCGAGATTAGTTGGTTATGTCTGTCTACCTTTTCTAAGTGCATTATACTGCTGTATCATCTGGTTCTGAAAACAAATTTCTTATACAGTACCAGAAACAGCCTCTAGATCAAAGAGCTAAGTACAGGAAAAGATAATTTTGTCAACGTCCGCCCTCGAATTCTAATGATTTGACAGTGAGTCTAGCAGTGTATTTGACTGGGCCTTGGTGAAAGTGTTAAACCAGAACAGGGTTTCTCAATAGAGTGTTTATTTATTTAACTTTTTAATTAATTAATTATGTCTCTTCATAGTCAGTCCAGATAAATGGTTATGTATTGTACTCAGACGTTCCTAAAATATGAGGGAACTGCACAAATATTCCACGAAGCTATAACAGTTTGTTAAAAGTCGTGAAATATGTAAACGGACGTGTTAAAATAAATACTTTCAGGGTGTCTAGTAAAATAGCTTGAAGAAATTCCCTGAGTTTTCCCTGACTTTTCCAGGGTGTCTAGTAAAATAGCTTGAAGAAATTCCCTGAGTTTTCCCTGACTTTTCCTCTTTTAGATGTCTATAGAAAGCCCAGTTTACATTGGGCCCATCCATTGATATCTGAAGGATCTTGGATAAATCCAGACTTTGAAGAACGAATTGAGTAACTCTTTTGCTTATGTGTCTGTAAGGAACACAGAGCCAAAATATCGAGCTTTCACTTCATCCGTCTCTGCATCCCAATACCTAACACTCAAATCCATTTGGGCTCTTTGTGATATTTTGTTTAAACTTTCATCAAAGCCAATTACATAGTTAGAATTTGAATTTAATGATGTCAGTAACAGGTCTTTAATATAATTTGATAAACCGAATACAACACTATAGGAAATTTTATCTTTCCCCAATCTCATGTTCTGTGCAATGGTGCTATCAGGGAACATCCTTAGAAAGAGGCACACACTACCTTCTGCATTGCGTAAAGAAGTGTTGCATTACTAAATTCACGCACCATATAATCTCTGCTTCAGTCACTTCATCTTTTAGTTTATATTTATCCTAAGGAAGGAGGGGAGGTAATGACGACATCTGCATGACGCGCTTGCCCGCTACTGCAATGAAAACTGGAACCTTCCATGTTGAAATAAACAGTGTACAAATAATCACCGTCAAATAAAACACATACTACCACGAGTCTAAACAAATAGCTGGCTACGAATGTTTAAACAGGGTTCTGTGTGGTCAGAAACAGACTGAGTTATCTGTTATCCCCACCTGTCCATATGATAACAGAACCACTGCGCACCCCAAGGCCACGGTCCAGGCTAAAACCTCCCAGCTGTACCAACTCGACACGTTTAATATTTATTGACATAAGTCCTGAAGTCATAGCATTGGGCTTATCAAATAAATAATGGGCATCTAAATAAAGAAGTGTTATTTCCTGACTGCCCTGGCCCTAAACCAGCCCGCTGGCTTACAATAACAAATATTCGAGAGCAATAGCCACTAGTTTTGTTTCTAATCAAAATAAATATTTTCCCGATTTTTTAAAATTTTCCCTGACTTTTCCCTGAATTTTCCAGAATCTTAAAATTCCCTGACTTTTCCAGGTTTTCCCTGTCACTAGACACCCTGACTTTACAAATTGTTATAGTAAGATTATGTTAATATTCTGCTGCATTAAATAGAGACCAACCTTTATTAGTAACAAGCTACAAACTTTAAACATTATTTTTCCTTAATAATAATGAAATTCAAGAAAAACAGACTTTTTTGAAAGTTTTGTTTGGCTCAATTTTGTATTTACCTCTCTCCTAACTTTTTGCAACTACTTATTTTATTATGTCTTGTCCATTTAGAAACACTTGAGACTAAACCCTGAATAAATTATCATTTCAAATCCACTGAATTTATTAATTATGATTACCAGTATTTAAGTGGCTTTAAAATGAGAAGAAACTTCGATAAAAATTTAATTAATTGAAAAATGTACAACTAAATCATTACCTTTTGAAAATGAAACTGAATAGTACAATATACTAAAACTACACAGATTAATTAGTAAATAAAGCAACATGTAGAAACTAAAACAAACTAAAATAAACAAAAAAAGTAAACTAAGTTATACTGCACACACTTACAGGAAAGTATAGTTCCCTTGGAAGCTAAACCAATACATAATATTTATTAAAATTACAGTTTTCTTCGTGGTAAAATTAATACAATTATGTAATATTTCTAATCTACAGAACAGAACCCATTTCCTATAAGCTACTAAAATACTACTAAATAATAATTTATTCAGATTGTGTAAATAAAATTATGTACCATTTCCTATAAGCTACTAAAATACTACTAAATGATAATTTATTCAGATTGTGTAAATAAAATTATGTACCATTTCCTATAAGCTACTAAAATACTACTAAATGATAATTTATTCAGATTGTGTAAATAAAATTATGTACCATTTCCTATAAGCTACTAAAATACTACTAAATGATAATTTATTCAGATTGTGTAAATAAAATTATGTACCATTTCCTATAAGCTACTAAAATACTACTAAATGATAATTTATTCAGATTGTGTAAATAAAATTATGTACCATTTCCTATAAGCTACTAAAATACACTAAATGATAATTTATTCAGATTGTGTAAATAAAATTATGCAATGTAATTAGAAATCCTGAATTTGTTTACTTCTATATTTATATTACTACAACTTGAAAAATGGTGAAATGGAGGGTAGGCCTATATTGTTAAAAGTAACTATAATGATCAAATATTTCATATTTTTTCAAACAGGGCATTTTAAAAATAGCAGTATTACTGAATATTAATAAATTTGAAATAATTTTATAAATACAATTTTTTTAAATAGATTAACAGCTATTATAAACTAGCCGTTATTAAAAATATCTCCATTTTACAATGTAATTTTTAAAAATAATGTTTACTATTTTGGATCACAAACTTCCTTCTTGTCTCTCTTGTAATGAAAGCCACGCTTTTTATGTTTCGTGTACAAACTAACTGATGCTCCTTTCTTTGTTTCGGTAAGTAGGCCTTTTAGGCCTTGAACAGGCTCTGTCTGTAAGTTGTCCACTTTCTTCATTTGTGCCATCAATGTGGCCTTTTGGCCTTGAGTAGACACTGAAATGGTGTCACAAAAATGTCATACAGAACTTAATCAACACATGTTGCTACATAATTTAAAGATAACTTGAGAACATCTCTGATTCCATGTGTTTAGTAACAGTAGAAAAAAAAAACATAAACTCAGAAATTATAAAAGCAATTATCTATTATAAATCATTAACATCAATAAACATTAAAAGCAACTAAATCCATATTACTACAGAATGTATTTTCTGACTAATTCATTCATGTGACTGACCATTTATTTATAACCAATATAATTTAGACAGATAATTTGATTGTTATTGTTATTACTAAATTGTTTTATGCGTATTATTAAACAATTCCATATTTACAGCATTGGTCTTTGTAAAATGTAACAATTAAATTATACATTTTAAAATGTTGAAATTATACATTCAATATGAAAGTACAGGTTTTCAAATTAGCTGAGTACAAGTATGAGTCTCAAATTAAAATTATTATTATTATAAAAGCAAAATGATTAAAGTTCAAATGTGTAGGCTGTAGTTCAAATAAAAAAATGTTCATTTATTTATTTGTTTTTTTTATCCCAAATAAAAACTTTTATAAATTAAACAGTTTTTGTTTTTATTTTTATACTTATGTCATCTGGAAATATTCTATCTAGTTTACAATATGTTTTAAAATAATTTGTTCGAATTATTGATTATTTTTATCACAGGGTATTAGGGATGGGCCAATGCCTAAAATTTTCGATTCCGATTCCAAAATTTTCCCTTCGATTCTCGATTCTTTAGTCGATTCTCGATTCTTTCAAGTTATATTAGCTTACATGCTAGTTCTCTAATAATTAATTTAGTTAACATCTTGGTCATATGGCAAAACCTTTTAAAAGTTCTGTTTTAATGTAATAGGCTACACAAAACATTCAACCGTGAGAGTGATATCTGTCTATAATATAATTTATTAAGGTTAAGTTTCGGAGGAATAATACAGTGTTTCTGTTATCCGTCTATTCACTCAACCGTCATGGCCACGGTTCCGACGGTGATCGTTAATCGAGTTTTTACTGTACTTTTTTGTGTTTTGTTCTGACATTTAGTGAGAGAGAGACGAGCGATGTCAAACGACCAGAAATGGTTACGATCTTGATTGCTGTTGCTTCATAAATAATAATATTTTTGTTTACTTTAATCATTTAATTCATTCAAATCAACTAATACATAAATAAGACATAGGTGGCAATTAATTATTTTTCCACACAAATATAATAAATTTTGTTTGGTAATAAATTACTCCACATGCATATTTTAATAGTTAACAAAATAGGAATCGGAATCGACACTTTTATGAATGAAGAATCGAGTATCGACGATTCCTCGATACCACCTAGAATCGACGATTCCTGGAATCGAGAATCGAAATCGGCCCATCCCTACAGGGTATTCAAAGAAAATCATCAAATACCTAATTACTCATCTATTTTTGAAAAAAGTACACATCACATAGCTAATAAAATAAATATTTTAAATGTAAAAGTATTACTATAACACTTTTATATAATTATATTACACTTAGATCATACACATGTGTAACACTACAAGTCTATCTTAAATGTCAGCAGTTAATATTTATGTTTTAAAGGTTACAGTATAGAAAAACATCGTCAACTGTTAATTTTAGTGATTAGACATTACTAAAAAAGCAAGGTAAGCTTTGCCCCATTCACCGAAGCTTTTTATAGTTCAATATCTGATATTAAAAAAACAATTTCTTGGTCACATTATCTGAAAATACAAAAGGGTAAATACAAAATTAATTTGTAAATAGGTTTAGCCAAACATATTATGTCTAAAAACATATGAATAGCAACTTATTTTCTTTATGAATGTAATTTTTAACTAAATAAGTTAGGACATTAAAAGTAGATTTATAACCAGTAGAACTCAAATGAAAACTTAAAATTAATTAAATATAAAGGATATACCTGTAAAAATCTGAATGTATTATAATTTTCACTAACAGTTATCTTAAGAACGGTCATTAATTGGACCTTTAAAATTTTATTTTACTTAGGCTATAGACAAATTTTATAATTAATTTCAACAATAATAATATTGAACTATAAAAGCAATTAGACCATCACCACCCTAATCTTCATTCCTCTGTAGATTGGTGCTCACCTATCTGGGCGAGTGGTCTAGAGGGTTTCTCCAAGTTAGGTGCGCTCTTACTCCAACGTTTATGTGCACCATGACCAGCTACTCGAGACATGATTTGACCTCGTTCTCGCTGATGACAAGTGCTTGGTCCCCAGGTCTTTCCCTTCACTCCATCTGCTGGCACTGCACAACCCCCCCATACCTCTCAAATACATACCCCTCTTCTTCTACTACTCTAAAGTACATCTTCTTAGTTTCAACTTGTTTTATGGCAAACTGTAATTTTAATGGCCATTCGGTCCTACTTACTGATAGAATCAGTGATTTTGTTATAAATTTGGCAAGCTTCAATATATCAAGGCACAATGTGATATAAACACTTTATATCTCTAATTTTTTAAATGTCATCATTATAAAAAAAGGTTAAAAAAGCTGACTAAGCTTCATTTGTTATAAAATATGCTGAAACATTCTTTCGGTCACAGCAAGTGAAAAGTATCCTTTTACTAACAATAAGTAATTACTGAGCTGGCTTGTGAGTTAATGAGTTAAGGAGCTGTGTTGAATAACTCCACAGGAACTAACAAAACAATATACTTTATTATCATAAGCGTTTCAATAACCTATATCATCATCATCATCATCATCAATAGCACTAATACAAATTTACAACTGCTATGCGTCATCTGTTTAGTTGTACTTGTAAATTTGTAGCAATGTCACTGATGATGATGGCATGAGTTGTTGAAATGTGTATAACAATAAAGTATTTTGTTTTATGAGTTAGTGTGCAGTTATTTATTTATACTAACATTTAAGGAAATGCAAGAAAAATCTTGAATGAAAAAAGTAACAGATGGCTAATCAAGACCAAATTTGACACATAAGAAAAAATATTTAACCCTTACCAAGCCTATTATAGGTCATGATATCTTAACAGGGCATATTAGCAGCAAATGTGTATGATTTGTTATCTTGTTTTAACAACTTTTTACACCTGTAGTTTACAAAAAATCAAATACAAGGAGAAGTAATGTTGGCTTTGTATAAAATGGTATCTGCAATGTAATTATTTTATCCACATTCAACCACCAGTTACTCATGATTACAAGTGCTATGGCAACAAGTATTTGTAGTGTTTGCATGTACGTATTTGACATGAATTCTTGAAAACCCATTATATAAATGCTGTCAACCCAAGCGAACTGTTACTTTGTTTATGCCTTTAGTTTTATTTATTGTCAGCAAATACAACATGATAATGTCACCAGTGCACAAGAAGAGATCTGCCCTAGTGCACAAGAAGAGATCTGCCCCAACGCAGGTCAAAACGGTAAGGTCATTCCCAAAAACATTTCTAACACAAAACGCCAGATTTACAGAAAATTACAATGCGGAAACGGGATCATGTATAATTTACGAGGGTGGTCCACAAAGTAACCTCCGTTTTTAAATAAAAAATAAACCAGTTGATACAAAAATTTTATTATATACATGTTAAAACTACAGCTTTTCTCTACTTTTCTACATATTCACCATACAAATTCAAGCACTTATCATATCATTTAACAGTTTTTGAAATTCCGTCTTAAAAAAAATCTGCCGCCTGAGAACGTAGCCAGCCTGTCACAGCGTTTTGAAGCTCTTCATCACTCGCAAACCTCTGAGATGCAAGCTACGGCTTCATGTACCGGAAAAGATGGAAATCATTAGGAGCCAAGTCCGGGCTGTAGGGGGGGGGGTCAAAAAGTCTATGGCAGAACTCATTCTTTTCATTTTGTGATCATCGGTGAGCACTTTTGGAATCCAACGAGCACAAAACCTGTGATAGCCTAGTTTTTCTGTCACTATTTCATGCACAAGACTTCGAGAAATTTCAGGAAAATGATCTGAAAGTTCCGAGATTGTGAAGCGACGGTTCTCGCGAATTTTCTCATCCACTTTGTTCACCAAGTCATCACTGACGAGAGATGGCCTACCACTCCGGTCTTCATCGTGAACGTTCGATCTTCCATTTTTTAAAAAACGAACCCATTGACGGACTACACCTTCGCTCATAATGTTTGGGCCATACACCCCACTCAATTCACGATGAATTTCAGCTGCTGTGTAACTTTTCGACCACAGAAATCTTATTACAACTTGCACTTTACACTTGGCTGGATTTTCTATCACGGCGCTCATGTTTTTACGTTATAACAAAAGAACGCGCGATCGCACGATACTCTTCCTTGCACAGCTAGAAGCGTACTGAACGGCTGCGCGCACCGATGTGAGAATGGCGGCATTACCCCCACTACTTATCGCGCCACGCCCAAACGGCGGTTACTTTGTGGACCACCCTCGTATTTTGTGCACCCTTTCTTATTAAATCAGTACTTTTACCTATCTGTAAATATTTATATTACTTACTAAAATATAACTACAAAAAACTACCGTACTGTTAGGCTATGTTTGTGAGTTAGGAATACATCGACAGAGCAAGCGCAGAACTGAAAACCGAGTTGACTCATTTCTACACCAGGGCTCTTCTCGTGCGCTGGTGCAAGTATCTTGTATTTATGAGAATTAAAATTTGTATTCTACTAAATGAAGTTACCAAAAATTCAAATACAGTGCAGGATAATGTTAGCTTTGAATAAAATGACAGCTGCACTGCATTTATTTTATTTGCCCACCTGCTATTCATCAATAATTCGTCATTATTGCAACCACCTGTAAGCTTTCTATATGGGTTATCCAAAGTTCGTTTAACACTTCCAGTTGGCCAGATTGGATTTGTGATATTGTTTTAGTTATCTTTTTAAAATATACTGGGTTACACTGTTCTGATTTGAACCTGAGTTTAGTTTTTAGTGAACCGAGTTATAGTACTACCTAGTGATTTATAATAATCTTAGGAGTTACAAAAATTTATTACAAAGAAACTATTTTACTAATAAAAATGAAATAGTACATGTTTGAAAGAGAACGTTAGGCAGTTGTTTTTATACGTATAAATGTTCTATTTGTGCTCTTCTGCTTAAATGACAAACATCAACACGAAAGTATAGCTCTTGCTAAAAGCAAATATACCGTATGTGCCAAAATAAACAGTGTTGAAACTGAATCAGCTGTTGATAATATATACATACATACATACACATATATATATATATATATATATATATATATATATATATATATATATATATATATATATATTTTGGACTAGGAGACTGACAGACTTACCTTGGTAAGAGTCCACTCTGTAGTCTTAAAATAGAAACACATAAAAGCACTTAAACAATGATATATTTCAACCACACAGTGGTCTTTGTCAATCGAAGAGAAAACACAAAAAGAAATATGAGAGAATGAAATAAAATAATTGTAATTATTACACAATCACAGATTGTGTAGAGTAGAAATCAGATGTCACAGATGCACAGATTAAAGATATATATATTGTTTCCATGAACATATGAGTGATTATAGTTTATATAAGTCTGTCAGGGGAAAAGAGATAAGATTAGGGGGGAAAAAAAAATTAATGGATTTATCTGATGTTGAGGTTAGGGGATTCTCTGGACTTGGTATACCAATGGTATGATAGTTCCCACCTTCTCAGTTCTGAGGGATTGCAATCAGGGGGGAGTGATTTAAATATTTTTGTGGTATAGCAGTCATCAAAAGTTGTGATGTTGTGACTCGCAGCATGTTGAGCTGTTGGTCTATCCATATTCATAATTTTAACAATTTTATAATTTTGACCAAATTAATCCACCATTAATTGCAATTATTTTACCATATCACTGTAGCAGTGATTCGACAATGGTCAAGTGACCGAAAGGTACCTCATCACAACAAGGTAAAATTATTGCACTTAATGGTGGATAAAATTACTTACAATAGTAATATATCAACTTCATAAAGTCAGTGCAACGGAAAAATAATGGACAACGTAAAATATCAACATATATATATATATATATATATATATATATATATATATATATATATATATATGTATGTATATATATATATATATATATATATATATATATATATATATATATGTATGTATATATATATATATATATATATATATATATATATATATATATATATATATGTATGTATATATATATATATATATATATATATATATATATATATATATATATATATAAATATATATATATATATATATATATATATATATGAAGTTAATATATTACTATTGTAAGTAATTTTATCCACCATTAAGTGCAATGATTTTACCTTATCACTGATCAGTGATTCGACAATAGTCAAGTGACCGAAAGGTGCCTCATCACTCAAGGTAAAATCATTGCACTTAATGGTGGATAAAATTACTTACAATAGTAATATATTAACTTCATAAAGTCAGTGCAACGGAAAAACAATGGATAACGTAAAATATCAAGAATATATATAGTTTTAGATTAGTTTTGGTTGGTAAAGATTATTTAGATTTTTTGGACTAGGAGACTGACAGACTTACCTTGGTAAGAGTCCACTCTGTAGTCTTGAAATAGAAACACATAAAAGCACTTAAACAATGATATATTTCAACCACACAGTGGTCTTTATTTCATTCTCTCATATTTCTTTTTGTGTTTTCTCTTCGATTGACAAAGACCACTGTATGGTTGAAATATATCATTGTTTAAGTGCTTTTATGTGTTTCTATTTCAAGACTACAGTGTGGACTCTTACCAAGGTAAGTCTGTCAGTCTCCTAGTCCAAAAAATCTATATATATATATATATATATATATATATATATATATATATATATATATATATATATATATATATATATATATTTCACGTTGTCTGCTAAGATTCACTGCAAGTGATTCGACAATGGTCAAATGACCGAAAGGTGCCTCATCACATAAGGTAAAATTATTGCACTTAGTGGTGGAAAAGAATTATTTACAAGTAATAATAATAACTTCATATATATGAAGTTAATATATTACTATTGTAAATACTTTTATCCACCACTAAGTGCAATAATTTTACCTTATGTGATGAGGCACCTTTCGGTCACTTGACCATTGTTGAATCACTGATTAATTTTTCCTGGTGTGGATGTTCGGTGAACAGCTTCTAGTTCTCCGTCATTTTTAAAGAATAAATAGAGAGAAAATAAAGAAGTGATTAGCAAAAGACTTATATCATCCTAAACTTGGTAAAGGACCTTTAAGGAGCTAATTTTTTAAACTACGATTAATTAAAAATAATTTTTTTGTTGACGCGATTAGGAATTTACTTTAAAATTTTGTTTTGTTTATATTACTTGTTTACAGAGGTTATTGTTTTGATTACAGTTGTACTACATGGCATCTAAGGTTGACCATTAAGCCAAAGTATGATTGGAATGAAATAATTTTCATTACATAGTAAAGCTTAAGCTAAAATTTCAGATATATTTTGTATATTCAATAAATTTCTATAACTGTTACTTGAATAATACAATACTAAAGAAATAATTTCAAATGTCCAGACCAAGTATTATCAGTTTGCTTGATAAACCAAGTTGAAATAAGATATACCACAGACAATATCAGCTAACATATTAAGTAATATTAAAAAACAAACACTTTACACTTACCTAAGTATAAATGTCTTTTTATAAATTTATGTTTCATAAAGTAAGATTTGCAAACATTCTCACAGACATACCACATTTCATGCTCAAATCACATCTACATTCACGTGCTGAGAAAACCAAGCAATAAACTGCACAACCTACTAAAACGAGTATTAAAAAACTGAAAACTTTAGAAACATTACTTCGAGAAAGCGATTGTTCAGTAGTTTTATTGAAAAATAATTTCATTTATTAAAATATATTAATTGCCTTCAATTAGTTTGCTGAAAAGATGTGATAAAAATTGAAATAAACCATTATATTATACAGGAAGAACCACCATATTATACAGTGAAAAATACTTTTTCAACAGAAAAAATGAAGTTTCTAAATAAAAATTTGCACAAGAAAATTTATATAAAAAATAAGACATTTTGATAGTTGTAAGATTATATGTGGTCATATCATCATGACAAAAAAGGTAAACATAATACCTTCTATGCAGACTCTCATACTTACTACTTAAAGTTTAATGTTAAAATTGTGTAGAAGTACATATACAACAGGGAAATGTTTTGTAAGTATGTAAAATATCTTGCCGATAATATATTCAAAAACACTTTTTACAAACATGATGTAACCATGATGGAATGTCCATGATGAGCAATATGCATTATTATAGATTTTTTGTCTAAGGGCAAGTTAAGTTTTTAATTAATTACATCTGTGGAGGTTAGATTGGACAGTACTGTTTAGTACTACTGAAGAGTGATAAGAATGTCATTGATAATGTAAAATGCGAGTACGTTAACGTAAAATGTTAGGATACTAGAATGGGTATCCACCTGGTTCTTAATATTTTGTTGATAAACACACATGTACTTCAAAAGATGTAGTTTTACAAAATGAGTCCTTTATAGTGCGTTTCATGTTTAATGAAATATTGTACAATTAGATATAAGCAAATTTAAAACTATAGTTATAAGCAAAAATTCTTTTTTCAGGCTGATTGGAATTAAAACATATTACAAAATTTAAGTATAATTTTAAAACAAACCTGTGTTACATGCAAATGGTAATACTGTTTTGATTATACTGTACTAACGTCACATTTTTAGTTGTAACGAAAATATAATTTATAAATATAATTTGGTTTCAAAATTTATTTGTTCAATTTTTTTTAAATGAAATATTTAATTTTTAGTATTTGTTGATTCCATCTTCAAGTCAGCTACTAGTTTTTAACTAAAAAAAAAACGTAAATTGTTACACTTGCCTATAGTAGCACTTACTTTATATTGTTGAGGATGGCTGTTTCAGGAGATGTGTCACACGGTTTTTGTAAGTTAAGGTTAGGGCGGGATATTAGGGTGAGGATGCGGATGTATTTTGGTTGAGTATTAAGAGTGAGAGAGTATTATGACGTTGAAAAGTGTTTGTGAGCTATAATATAATTGGGTGTTGAGTATTTTTTAATTTAAAATGTTTGTTTATTTCATATTGTTTGGTTGTGTATCGTTGGTTGTTTTTGTTTTGTTTGTGAAGAATTTGTAGGTTATGTTTGTGTAGTTATGATTTATGAATAAGAGATGTTCGGCGAAGTTTGATTGGGTGTTTTTGTTTGTTATTGCATTTATGTGTTTTTGGTAGCGTATGTTAAATGACCTCCCTGTTTGGCCTATGTAAAAACTGGGGCACGAACTGCAAGTTAGTTTGTAAACACCAGTGGAGTTGTATGTCGTTGATTATGTTGTTGGGTTTAAATTGTTTGTTGTGTGTGCAGTAGGCTATTCTGTAATTGTATTTTTGAAGTGTGTTGGTTAGATTGTGGGTTTTGGGTGATCTGTATGGTATTGTTAAGTATTTTATGGATTTGTCATGTTGTGTATTTGTAGTTGGGTTATTGAGTTTGTTTTTTAGGCAGTTGTATAATTTGCCAATCATTGTTGTGATGTATCCATTGGTTTGTGCTGTATGTTTTATGGTGTTTAATTCTTGATACTGTTCTTCTATGTCTAGCAGTGTTTTTAACATTCAATATATATTAGTGTTGTAAGCGGCTAGTTTGTGTTGGTGTAGGTGGTTTGAAAATTTCTAAATGGTAGTATTGGTGTTGGTGGGTTTTCAGTATATGTTGAATTCATGTGTTTGTGTCTTTGTATGTTTAATTGTAAGATCCATGAAATTAAAAGAGTTGATCTGTTCTGTTTCGATGGTGTATGTTAAGTTTGGATGTATGGAATTAAGATATTTTAAAAATATGCGTGCTCGATGTTTATTCCCTTTGTATAATGTTATAATGTGGTCAACATACCACATTATACCACAACATACCACAACTTCAGTAAATGAAGTTGTCTTATAAAGTTGTATAAAATGTGGTTTTGTTCAATGTGATGAATGTATATTTCCACCAAGATACTAGCTATGGTGGATCCCATAAGTGAGCCATCTTTTTGGGCATAGAAAGTGTCATTATAAATAAAGTAATTTTGAGATGTGATTAAATTTATTAGGTGGATTATTTCGTCAATATGTATTTGTGGTGTATTTGTGTCTATAAGCATGTTGATGATTTCTGGAATGGGGATGTTAGTGTATAGATTTGATATATTAAAGGATATTAAAGTGGAGTTGTGTGGGGTATTTATGTTTTTTATTTTGTCGATTAAATTTAGGGACACATTTCCCGGAACGGCCGTCCTCAACAATATAAAGTAAGTGCTACTATAGGCTAGTATAACAATTCACAAGTGTTTTTAGTTAGTTTTTAGATCTGATTCAAAGTACAATTTTTTCAATACAACCCTACCTGCCATTCTAGAAGAAGCTAAAGTGGATAGAAAGTTACCATGGCTTGAGTCACTTTATAAGGACATTGACTGCTTACAGGGAGCAATTAGCCTTGTAAGTATTAAGTTTTGGTAAATACCACAGAGGTAAGTATGTACTGGATGTACTGAAACAACCAACAATATTAAACCCTTGAACCAAATACTTAATGCACTATCATTTCTCATAGAGTGTAATATTTCACTACAAATTGTAAATGATTAGAGAGAGTAGAGATTGTTAACAAAGCCACAAGTCTCCCAATTAAAATAGGCTGTGAAATTTCCTTCTCAGAACCTACTTTTATAGTATACAAACTGATTAGAGACTTCAGAGGCATAGTTTTCGAAGAAATTTACTGTACAAGTCTATTCAAAACGATTGAAGACACTAGGCTGAGTGAGGTTTTTGTACCCTTTACATCTTGGGTTTAGAGAGAACCCATTAACACACTTTTAATGTAATTTGTTTTTAGAGCTTACAGGTACAATATACTGGTTAGAAGATTATTAGATACAGCTTTCAATAGATTAAATTGAACAAGTCTTCCCAATTCATTGGGGGGAAGGCATAGGTTGTAAAAGGCCTTTTTAATTTCACTGATGTCAGAAGTCAATATATTAAAGGCCAGCATTCACGTACACAATGGATAATGGTTAACAAGCCATCCCTGCATCATAGACTATGTAAACCTTTTACATGTTTCATTTTTCTCAGAAGCTAATTTAACTCTTACACTATAAAAGAGACACATTATTGGGAACATATAATTCACAACTATTAAGCACGGATAATAGTGCACAAGGCTACCCAGAATCATTGAGGGATTTTGTGCAGTGTAATCCTTTTTAACGTAGTTTTCTTCTCAAAAGTTAATTGCACTTATACATATATTTAAACACACGTTGCTTGAGAATTTATCAGACATAGATTTCATTGTTCAGACTATTGGATAATGTATGGAGAGCAAGTTTTCATAGAATAACATTATATGGAAATCTTTTTAGTATCTGTAATGTTTTTTGGTTAATAATGAAGTAACAGTAGTCTGTAAAACGGAAGGTTATTTGTCGGTGTATGAATCTCGACTCTCCGCACTAATTACTTGGAGTCAACACTCTCCCTTGTACACAGAGTTCCAGAATAACTTTCTTGAATATACATTTCCATAACAATGTTAACATAACAATATTAAATCATACTACAGGTGCCATTTAATGGAATCTTTGATTTTAAATATAGATAAAGCTGATAACTCTTATAATTTGGCAAGGATATGTGCAATTCTGGATTCTGTAGACTCGATTGGATTGGCTGTCAAACAAGTTAAAGATGAAACAGTAACAAAGGACGGTTTAATGTAAGGTGATAGTAGACGACGTAAAGGAAACAAGTGAAAATGAAAAGGCAATATCTAATCTTTGTAGAGATAAAAACATCCCACGCAATTCTGATTAATTTATTCGCAGTGATGACCATCTTGCCACATGTCATAACTTTGAATCTTTTAGCCATCAGAACTGCCAAAACGAAGAGGATGAGGAAGCAGAAGATGAGGTCAAAGAGGGAGCAGTCTGAGGATTGGAGGTCCAAACAAAGATACGTTCTCATGAAGAGGCCCTATAAAGCATTAGAGATGTCATGCAGTTTGCTGCTGATTCTAACTCTCCGTCTTCTTGAACTGTTTTACACTGAATAGGACTGTATCCAATCAGATATGGTAACTAAAAAGTGGAAACCAGTTTCTTTGTTAGACTTTTAGAAAGAATCAGGTTGATATATACTAGAGCATTTCCAGCATCAACAGCTCTCTCATAAAAAGGTTTGTAATATTCCTTAATTGTATAAGCTAAAATAATTACAGTACTTATGACTCTTCAAAATGCCATTTGTATAATGTAGAAAGTTGTCTAATTTGGGAAATATTTTTGGGCCCTTGAGATTCCACTTTGAACAAGTTTTACTGTAGTAGGCTTCACTTTGCAAATGTAAATATTAATTACCCTTACTTGAGAAAGATATTTCCCAGGTATTTGAAGACGGAACTTATTTTACTTCTAATTCTATTAATTTCATCATTAAAATTAACCTGAATAGCCTCAAATTAATTACTAAAAATATACATTTTTTATCAACACTAGACTTTTATTTACTCAAAGTGTTGTAGAATAAAATCTGTGGACATTTATTGATTTATATTTGAAGACAATTAAATTTATATATTTTAAAATAAAACTACTGAAATGTCACTGTGATGTAATTTTCTAAAGAATGAAATACTCTTCAACTAAAATTTGTGTTTGTGAATCATAAAATAAAAATAAAAGCATATTGTTTCAACAGCAAGATATTGATAACTATAGAGTGAAGAGAAATTAGATTCAGTTATAGTTATATAACTGTCATTAATTGAGTGCAGATAATGTAAAAAAATAATGATAAATTTTATCCTTTAAAAAACAATTATTTTGAAAACTTAAAAAAATCAATTCAAAACATAATCTAGACAATGTTTTAGAACTTACGTGCTATTGCTCTCAAACGAGTTATATTAGGAGATCCAGGAGGACTATTAGGACTTGACGGATTACGAGATTTACCAGAGTGTTGAACTGTTATTCGATGCTGGAAACCTAAAAGTAAGCAGTATAATTTACATAACTCATTGAAAGAATCCGGGTAGAATTTTGTCAGTTCTCTAATGAATACAAAACTATCACACTAACCTGATGGGGAACTTATACTCGGACCTGGTTCTTTCTTGAGAGCCTTGTTAAGTCTCTTGTTGAACTTGCCTTTCCTTTTGTTTGGAGTTGGTGTTTGCTGCTGGATGAACATAATCTGAAGTTCTCTCTCTAACAGATGTATCTCTCTCTCTGCCAGCTCTTGCTCCTTTTGCTTCAAGTGCTGCTCGATAAGTTTCTGCTGTAGTTGTGCCTTCGTCAGTTCCTCCTCTCGACACCTGAGTTCCTGCGTCATTAAATAAAATGTTTATTCTGTTAAAAATTGCTATATACTTTAAATCAAAAAAGATACTCTTAAAGAAATACCATTTATTTTTATTTTCACACTCTTGAAAAATTAAAGTAACAATACGTATTTTGATCAATTAAAATCTATTTCAAATAGTTTTCATCTTACCCTAGTAATATACTCAGTAATACTATTAATTCTGCAGAAATCTCTCTAAGATACTGCAAATTTGATTGACATCTGAGGCTAGTTCACATTCTTTGCAAATTTGAATAGTATTATTCGCCCGTGGACTGGATATTGTGACCAATATTTATTGCAAACATCAATCTATCTTAATGCTCAGCCTCTTCTCTGATACAAAGATTAAATGTCAAGTACTTCTGTTGACAATGTGCAAAAACTGAAGTAGGAAGTACTTTTAAGAAGTTGTTATCACTTTTTATTGTGCTACACAAAACTTTATAGTAATTATTTAGTTCTGTTAATATGTAAATAAAATGTTTCATAACAAAATAAGTTTTTATGAAAATTTAATTCAATCACGCCATTCAGATGTGGAAAAACTTAATAGCTTGAAAAAGAGCTACAGAAAGTGCCTGAAAAATAGGAAGAAGATATCAGATAAAGCTTACAGCATTATAACTGAACAGCCATATAGAAGAAGTATAGGCCTATATCTAATGGAGCAGGATTCAAGAGGATTCATACCAATGTTCTAGGACACCCAGCATACAAGACCAATTTACTTTACCTTTAAGGTAAATCTTCACCAAAGAACCCTTTATTACAATCACACGCACACCCAGTCTACTACCTATATATGTTTAGTTGCTTGTCAGTGTGAGAAGCACATTCAAACAAATTAAGATACATTCATTACTAAGCAGATGCAAAACAACTTGTGACTAAAAATCAATAAGTAGTAGAAACAAAAATTTTTGTAATACAAAAAAAAATTTTAAGTCAATTCCTACTTAGGTGAGGAAACAAAATTTTTATTTAAGTTACTTTTTATTGTATAGTTTTAATTATTATAAATAAAGTAACATAACCTATGAATTAAAACAGCTGTTCTATAACATAACCTTAAATTCAGCTTAATCACTGTCATATAATTTTCAATTATAAATAACACTTCTTAAACCACAAAAACGTTTTATTTATGTCCTCATGTACATTTCGATTAAAAAGCAATCATCTTCAGAGGAAAATACTACAAGATTCATACTACTGAGTATTGTAGTAGTTTTTTCTGAAGATGATTGCTTTCCAATCAAAATGTACATCAGGAATAAATAAAAAGATTTTATGGTTTAGGAGGTTTTATTTATTTGTAATTATAAAACCAGCTGTTTTATGAAATCATATCTAATCACTTATTTTTAGACTAATTTTACGAAATAACTGTATTTCATACCTTGCCCTTTTTGTGAAAAGTTTTTCTCTCATGTAGAAGTAAAATTAATTCATTAAATTTAATTAATATTTGAAAATACTGTATTAACATCCAGTGTCATCTACTACAAATTAAAAAAAAAAAATCATTTTTGTTGATTCCATCTTCATGTGAGCTACTAGTTTTTAACTAAAAACACTTGTAAATATGTTTATACAATAAACTCCCGATTATCCATGGAATAGGGTGGCCCGGCAACCCCGGATAACGAATTCTCCGGATAATCAACTATGAACAAAGAATACGCAAAACGATCGATAATCGATTATTATACCATAAGTTACACAAATAATGACCCCGGTTAATGCAATTCACAAATAATCTTCAGAGGACAAAATAAATACAGAAAATAATTTTAAAAAATAAAATTTGGTAAAATATAAATATGGTTAAAAAATTTTATTTCTACCATACACAGGTTTATTTGAGACATTAAAACAGTGTATTAGACATTAAAATGTTGTTTTATTTATCGGTTTACAACAAAAAAAAGGAAATTTACAAAAAATATCAACTAATACAAATGATAAAATAAAAAAGAAAGAGAAATAAAAATAACGCATACAAAATCAAACTACCTACTACTTATTTTAGTATAATAACCACTCAACGTTCAACTCGGAATGTTTGTTTCTAAGCCACACAAAGCCATAAAGATCGATAATGTATATGACAGACATGGATAATGCGTATGTTACGTCCTAGACTATTTATAGCCGAGATTAGATGACATTTGTTTACAATCTTATGATACACAATAGGTTTTCGGGCGTCCAAGCATTTTGTCATTGTCTCTTATATACAGTGGTCTGTTCCCAACTCGAGTTAGTTCATTCAGTCTAACAGGACAGTTATCGTTTATCCTTGCGTTATTTGAGATTGCTTAGTTTATTTTTATGATCGTTGTTTTTACCGGATATTGTGCCGCATTGAGTGGTTAAAAAAAAAACATTAATGAATCTGATTGGAATAAAAATTGGATATTTGTAAAACAATGGCAGACCCCGGATAATCCGCAAACCGGTTAATCCGCCCACGGATAATCGGGAGTTTACTGTATTTATTTGCCTATAGTAAGGCAAGTGTAACATATTCACAAGTGTTTTTAGTTTTAAAAAATGTATTTGAACTTGAGTGGATGAATAAAAAGTATTTTACTTACGATTGAAAATGTGAACAAGATTTATTTAAAGAGAGTATGAGCTAATAGAAGGAATTGGATAACACACTGAACTTAATGATATCCGTCATGGACATCTAATGAGTAATAAAACGATCAATATTTGATTCACAAGTAGGGTACCTAGCAAGAGTAACTATAACTGTATATTATACCTACTGAAAACACTCTTATGATATCTAATAGAAATGACAAATTTAGGATAATAGTATCATCAGAACTACTTGTCATTACAAGTTAAGAATACACAAGTAATTCTGACTGATATGTAACCCAAAATGTTCTAAGAAAGATGTGATATTACAAGGCAAGTAAGTAATATTCTTTTACTTACAGATTTCCAGCAGATTGGAGCAGAAATTTAAAATTCACAATTTGAATATGAAATTGTCCATAAGATGACACAATGATAACAGATGGATATTTAGGCTTTAAAATATTGACATGGCAGTGTATTGTAAGATTATTACTGAGGGAGTATCAACAGAGCATTAAAGGATACAAGATTTAAATTAATAATGCCCAGTATACGCATCATTCAACTGTTTCCACGCAAAAAGCACGAATTAATTTACGATTTATTAGAGATTTAGTGAACTGTATGTAACAATAATCAGTATGGTAAATAAATAAGCTACAACAGATATCAGTGAATCATCATTAATTTTATGTATGAGAGATTAATAAATCATACAACTTCTTCAGAAGAGTTTAATAGTACTGTACATAATTATAAACAAAATTAAAATAAACAGTATTTTAAAATAATGCATTTTCTATTGTTTATAATACTTGTTTTAGGAGTGGGAAAAACTGTTAAATTTCAAGTATCAAAGAAATGATGGATTCAAACTGGGATTTAACTACAGTAAACTCCCGATTGTCCATGGGCGGATTAACCGGTTTGCGAATTATCCGGTGTCTGCCATTGTTTTACAAATATCCAATTACGACGTAAATACATACAAGGCTTAATAGAAGTTAAGATGAAGGGAATAGATATGTAAATATATACGTACTAATTTTTAAATTGAAAGGGAAACATCCCGACGCGGGCCAGCAAAATAAAAGGGTCGAGCAAGGTGGCTATTAACACGTTCAGCACGGCGAGCGTCCTAGCACGTTTTGGGTTCCCTTGCGACTCACTGAGGGCATGCCGGTGTGCTCCCTTCTTCTCTTCCAAAGGATAGCGAGCACTCCGGGAAGTTCACTCTCAGTCAAACTGAAACTTCTCTGGTGTCGCTAAATGTCTGTATAAAGTTTTGATTTTTTCGTCAGTGCTTCAGAACAGTTTGGAGAACATTGTGCCCGAGTCATTTTTAAATCCGATCATCGCAAATTAACTTTTTGGAGATTCAAATATTGGGTAAGTTATTAGTGCTATATGCCTCTTATTTTTGTATTTTTAAACCATTTTGACGTTTACAATGTTTTATAATTGCATTTTTGTAAAGACTTATTTAACCGGGGTCATTATTTGTGTAATTTATGGTATAATAATCGATTATCGATCGTTTTGCGTATTCGTTGTTCATAGGGGATTATCCGGCGTTGCCAGGCCACCCTATTCCACGGATAATCGGTAGTTTACTGTATATACAAATTTATGGAGTCAGATTTTTACAAAGCTGCTGTAAGTGCAGAAATTATTCTGTAAAATTTAGTTATGAAATAAAATCAGATTCAAGTTGATTAGAAGTAATGACAACAAAAAAATGTTTGTAATATAAATCAATCATTTAAGCTTACATTCAAACCAGTGTATGGATATGATGTTGAAACTAAGCTCTATCGTCTCAGACGCTGCTGTCCAAGAATCTTATATAAAACAAAAAATAATAAAATCTGTGGTTTCAACTTTCCAAACATGAAATTGAATACAGTCGTAGAGAGATTAATAGTTGGAAAAACTGCTTTTTAGAAGTCAAACAAGTGGCTATTAACACTGACAATGATAAAACGTAAACAGTTTTTTCTCGAACAAATCGTCAATGAAAAACAACAATGATACATTAACCTTATTTTACTACAATGAACAAATATTGCATTATATCATAACAGTACAATAGAACTTATGAAGAAGACTCCATGATTACCAAGGTAAGTCTGTAACTCTTGTCTAATCTTTTAAATCTCAAATAGTCTTTAAGCTCTATAAGAACTACAGCCTAGCAAATTCATTCAAATTCTTCAGTCCCTAAATACAACTGGAAGGAAATGTAAGAAATATGTTATAACTGCATACATGCATATGCAGAGAATATGAAAACATTTCACTGATCACAATGTTTTTCTTATCATCTAGTGAAAACAAAAAAAAACATGCAAGCAATACAAACGCATGCATATAAAACCAATCTCACCTCTTCCTTAGATCTGAAAGCCTTTGGGCAAGCAAATACAAATACAATTAATACAAATTAAGCAAATGTAATAAGAGGAATTTAATCAATAAATACAATTAACCTAATTACATATTTTATTATTCTTTTACATGTTATTATTTATTAATGTTATATATACTGTCATTTACAATACAGTAATACTCCATTTAGTATTGGAGATGCGATCCGAGATCTTGTCGAAATGATACCTGAAGTCAGTAAATCAACAATTCAAACAATTTTGACGAAAAAATTAGGTTACCGAAAAGTGTGTGCTCGTTGGGTGCCAAAAATGTTGACCGAAGTTCACAAAGAAAATCGCGTGGAAAGTGCACACAAGTTTTTGGATTGTTTCAACAGGGAGGGGGAGGAGTTTTTTGGACTCAATTGTGTCGCACACCTGAGTCCAAACAGCAATCCATGAACATGGCATCACTCCACATCACTTCGCGTCAAAATATTTTGCCAAACAAACTCTGTAAAAAAAATCATGGCAACCGTCTTTTGGGAACGTCAAGGAGTTCTTCTTGTCGAATTTTTACCTAATGGCACTGCAATTAACGCTGCTCGGTATTGTGAAACCCTAAAAAAGCTTCGAAGAACGACCCAAAACAAGCGCCGAGGGAGATTGAGCAAGACTGCTGCACGGCAATGCTCAGCCCCACACTGCAGTGGTCTCTCCTGGATTCCTTTAAATGGGACGTTCTTAGCCATCCTGCGTACAGCCCTGATCTGGCACCGAGCGATTTCCATCTTTTCCTTTACCTGAAGCAACATTTGGCTAGAAAACACTTTGAGACTGATGAAGAAGTCCAGGAAGAGGTGGAGAAATGGTTGCGGTCACAGGCGGGAGACTTCTATGACCAAGGCATTAAGAAGCTCTTCCCCCGGCTAAACAAGTGCATAGATGTTGAGAGGGACTGCGTTGAAAAATAGTTTTTATATGTACTTACAACTCCATGCACTTTTTTTGTTAAAATAAAATTTTCCTGCTTTAACTTTATCTTAGTTGTCAATATGTATATTATACCTTATGTTCTCATTTCATTTTTATTATCGATCAAATAACATATTTTTATGAAGTATATAATTTTGTACCTAGTAATTTTATGTTGCAGGGCGACAAAGTTGATCGCATACGCAGCATAATTTAAGCTGTGTGTGTCACCTGGGTAGTGCTAAATGATCAACAATGCTGGCAAAAGCCTCCCAGAGTCAGAATAATTAAATGAAAGTAAGAAGGAAAGAAAGAAAAAAGAGAAAAAAGAAAAACTGCACTTTTCAGAGCAAATCCTGACAAATTTCTGAATCGAAACGCAACAGTATTGTATAGTAAGAAACTAAAATTTAAAACATTACAGTGGAATGCCGGCGGACTATCCCAACAGAAGAAACAGGACAATTTCACTGAAGCAGTAAAATATAACATTAATGAGTTTATTATCAGTGAGGCTAGGTTGACAACCGAGTGGTTTGGTGGGTGTTAGAGGAGATTGTGTATCAGAGTTTAAGATTGCTAAGGACATGACACATGGAAACCATCTGAAATAGTGCGAATTACAGTATGGAAAGAGGGAACAAAAAATCAACATTTATGGAGTTTATAGTGCACCAAGCAACACCGGGCTGAATATGGATATCATTGAAACACAAGACAAAACAATCATAGCAGGAGATTTTAATGCCCATTGAAAATGCTGGGGTTACCATGATGTAAATCCAACAGGAAGAGAATTGAAGAACTTCCTGGATTCCCAACCATTTGAGCATATGACGTAATGGATCCAAAAACATTTATACACTATTCAGGAGCTGCTACAAATCCCGGCATGGTGATGGTGTCATTAAATATTGCCAGAGAAACAACCAAATATATCACTGCAGGTGAGGGCAGTGGTCACAGACCTATAATCACAAGTACCACACTGGGTATAAACACCTGTATGGATAAAGGCCGTAAAACTTGGAATTTTAAAAAGACAAAGTGGAGGGAATTTGAGAATACAATCGAAGAGGGAGTTTGTAGTCTGGAAAGTGTAACACAAGGAGCCAAAGAACAAATAGGGGAACTATGTGCAATGATACATAAAGCTGCCAAACAGTTGATACCTAAAGGAAGAGTTAGGAACTACAAACCGTTTTGGACATCAAAAATCATGAGACTAAAGGAGAAAAGAAATAGATTAAGAAACAAAGCAGAAGAAACTCAGGATCCTGTGAATGTGAAGGATTGGAGGAAGGCTAATGCACTATATACTAAAGAATCTTGGATGGCCAAAAGGCAAGCGTTTACAAGGTTTATAACAAGACTTGATTATAGAACACACTGCTCAAAGGTTCACAAACACATTAATTCAGTTACCAATAAACATAATGAAGAATCTAATGATCCCACTAAAAAAGTGGCCAAAGAATCTTTCTCATATCGTGAAATTGCTGAAGCATTTAACTCCTACTACAAAGAAATCCATATTCTTTCCAGGGAGAAGAACAAACTGAATATAGTGGAGGCAAAATATGTGAGAAGACAGAACCGACGAACAGGCACAGACCTCTTTGACAAGTAATTTAGTCAGACAGAACTGGACATAGGTATCAATAAACCTAAAGATAAAAAATCACCAGGAGGAGACAATGTTCATGGTGAATTCATAAAGCACCTTGGAAAAAATTTGAATAAAATGTTTAAAATACTTTTAACATGTCGTGGAATGGCAAAAGTGACATGCCAAGCAGTTGGAAGCAAGCCACGATTGTGCCAATTAGGAAACCTAAAACATCTGGGATAGAAATACCAAGCTACAGACCAATTTCATTAACTTTAATTGTAGCTAAAACTATGGAAAGAATGGTAGCAACATGATGTCAGTACTACTTTGAGAGGAACAGATTGCTTAACCCAAATCAAGTCTCATTTCGACCAGGACACACTACATGCACCAGGTTAAAAGACTAACACAAAGTATAAAATATTCATTCAATGCAAACAAATTTGTAGCATCAGTCTTTATTGGCTTCAAGGGAGCCTATGATACTGTGTGGAGAGAGAGACTTTTGAGATAGGAGGAAATATGTTCAGTTGGTTGAAGGCTTTCCTGAAGCAGCGTTGTATAAGAACTAAATGGCGGAACAACACTTTAACATACAAGCAAATTCGAGTAGAATTGCCTCAGGATGGAGTATTGAACCAGATTTTGTTTAATATATATAATGACCTATATAAGACCAAAGAAGGCTAGCTGAGCCATGTACCCAGATGACGTAGTTATATGGACTGAGGCAGTAGATAAAAATAGGAAAATGTTTGAGACAATGGAAGCCGAGCTTAGTGAGGATAGGAAAGATATAGTTCTTTGGAGTAATTCTTTGTGATTATAAATGATCAAAAGACATCTTATCAGCTTTTCTTACTCAAAACCAGAACCAAGGACATCAGCTTGAAAATTAACAACAATATTATATTCAGAAATGTGCAGAGACAACATACTTGGGAATTAGAATGGATAATGAGCTTACATTTACAGCACATGCTGAAACTGTATCATATAATGTTGCACATAAATCTAGTGTTTTAAAGAGACTGGCAGGAGTAATGGGGGAGGGGGATCTCTTGACCTTCTTAACGAAGCTTATAAGGCATAAATAAAGCCTCGTTTGACTTATGGTGGAGATGTCTTAACAACAGCCACCAAAATTGCAAAGAATAAACTTGAAGTAAGCCAGAACAACTGTTTACGTTTCATCTCAGGAGCAGTGAGGATGACTCCTATAGCCTCACTCCAAGCCTACACAAGCAATAAACCATTAGATGAAGAATTCAGCGTGAAAGCAGATGTCCTTTATGGAAGGTTGATGTATAGGAAACACAATAATTCGTGGATTATGGAATTATCACTCAAAGATTAAAAACTCAGACAAGTTTTAAACATGTGGTTGTTGGCAGGAAAATAAATACATCTGAAATTGAGCAACCTCCACAGTTAGTAAACCCAATGGATTTCATTCAACCTAATGTGTCCTTGGATCTTATAGAGCCAGTGAACAAAACTATTGACACGCCGGAAAAGATATCCCAAATTGCCTAAGAAACTTTAAACTCATGGTACCCACAGGACTACTGGGTGAGAATCTACACAGATGGGTCTAGAATGCTTGGTGAGACGGGAGCGGGAATATACAGTGATTGCTTCTCACACTATTTTTGCACTGATCAATAACTGAACTGTTTGCCATCACCGAGGCTCTTCAACAGCTGATTCTAAGACGATGGCTTAGTACCAATATTGTTTTATTGGTGGACTTTAAATCCTCATTACAAGCAATGGCTAATAATGATAATACAAGTAATGTCTACAGTTGTACAGAATATTTTAAAAAATTATAAAAAACAATGTAATCAATATTGTAATGCAGTGGATCCCGTCTCATATGGGGAATACAGGGGAATGAGGTCTGTGATGAACTTGCAAAGAGAAGGACTAAAATTGTTAAAAAAACTATCAATGCAAGCAAGAATAAAAAGTATTAAAACATCTTACCAACAAGGTTTTAAGAATATGATGGAGGAAAGATTGAAGGACGAGTTCTATAATGTGTCTGAGCTGTTTGAGGTGAATAGAACACTCCCGAGAAAATCATCTGTTGCTAACTTTAGAGTGGCCACAGGGCATGACTGTCTCGCCGGACATCTCAGCAGAATGAAAATATTAGAATCCAACAGGTGCACAATGTATGCATGTAAACATCTATTATGGACAAGGACCGCCTCCTGGTTTGCAGTGGACTAGATAAGGAAAGACAAAAAACTTGTGATCTGGGATCACCATCTAATAAACATTTCAACTCTCAAACTGCTATATGAAAAACTATTTATGCTACCTAAAACCATTCTTGTGGTACATAAAATGGTATCAAAGCTGTGCTTCAAGTTTTGCTATGTTTATTATAAGTAAACATTTTTGACGACTAAGTTGCTTTAAAGAATAGTTTAAAGGTATGGAGGACTTGTATTTTGCTAGCCATTACAGAATTATTTTTTTAAAGTTATGCCCAGTTATTCAAAATTGTATAGAAAGTGTATCATAGAAAATATTAAAGAAACTGGAGTGAGTTCTATAACTAGTGTTAATATAATAATCTTATTAGATAGATTCGTACGCTGGAATTCGGTATCTAAGGAAGTGTTTGTAGAATGTATAAAAATTAAATATCTGTGGTTAGAAGTCAAGTTCTAGGTCAAACAAGCCCGGAGAGATATTGTTGGAATAAAGTCCAATTTGTTAAATGCCATTCCATCTTTATCTTTCTAAAAAAAAAAACAGTTGGATAAGATACATGAAACATCATTTCAACTTATTGTTTTTTTTTTACAGTTACATATTTAACAATCTATTAACAATTGTTATGCTAAAATCACCTCGCCAAAACATTGTGAGGTAAATTTTCAACTAAAACAAGCATGTTTATTCAGACAGATCCAAATCACTATAGCTAATTGAAAGTCGTAGAAACATTGAAATGCACCTCCCTGCATGCCATGCATGTTAATACCATTTCCATTAGTATTGTTACAGTGTGCTATTTATAGTTAGTTATCAGCCCAATATGTTTGAAAAACTTTTCCCATTCACAATCTCTGCAGTGAAATATATTCACTATTTAGGTTTTTGACAGCACAAATGGTTTCATCAGCAGAAATTTATCAACAGATAAGTGAAGAGTATGGTCCAAAAGCGATGAATGACACCAAGGTGGGAAAGTGTGTGAGAGCTTTTAAGGGGAGGAAAATGTCTGCGATAAACCGTGATTAAGCGAATAATCAGTAACCACAGAAAATTTGGTCAGTGCCATGGATTGAAAGATTCATGGAAACCAATTCACAACTTCAACTGTAGCATTGGAATATCCGAGTGTGAATAAAACAATGTTGGACACAATTGTCTCTAAAAAGTTGCAATTATGCAAATTATGATCATTTTGAATATTTAGATTATTTACTAAAAACACCAAATGAAAAGAATGGCTAATGCTTATTATTTTTTGGACCAATAAGGAATGTGATAAACTTTAATTGAATATTGTTACATGGAGAATAGCTTAGTTTCTTAGAAGTACTCAGAATCAAAATGTAAGTTTCAGAAATGGTGTCACAAGACATCAGGCGAAGTCAAGGTCAATCAGACAATCTCAAAAGGGAAGGTATTTGGAGCCCTGTTTTGCGATAGACATGGAGTTAGTACAGGCTCTAAAGGAGGTTGAGCATGCACTGAAAGTCCAAAAATTACTATATATAGATTATATATATATATATATATATATATATATATATATATATATATATATATATATATATATATATATATATATATATATATATATATATATATAGTATAATATACATACATATATATATATATATATATATATATATATATATATATATATATATATATATATATATATATATTTAACATTATCCATTGTTTTTCCGTTGCACTGACTTTATGAAGTTAATATATTACTATGTGAGTAATTTTATCCACCATTAAGTGCAATAATTTTACCTTGAGTGATGAGGCACCTTTCGGTCAATTGACCATTGTCGGCAATGGTCAACGACCGAAAGGTGCCTCATCACTCAAGGTAAAATTATTGCACTTAATGGTGGATAAAATTACTCACATAGTAATATATTAACTTCATATATATATATATATATATATACATATACCTACAAATAACAAATTACATCTATTTACCAAATTTGATCGAAATCAGATGTTTTGTTCCAAAGTTACCATGATTTTGGAAACGAAAATTATCGTGGTATAAATTATTTGTGTGTATAAATTAAAAATTTTTTTTTTTAATTCCAGACACCTTAAAACAAACTCATCATAGTCTCCTGCTTACTTTTACCGCAATGGCTTAGTTTCCATTGGGAATTCACTAAAAAACTAAAGTAAAAGTAAAAGTTTTAAGAAATATAATGTTTTACTCAGTTGGTGTTATAGTTAGCAATTTTCACGTAAGAACCATTATTGAAGCCCTTATTTTTGTGTGTTTAAAAACGTTATTTTGGCTATCTATAGTTTAAAAGATACAAAGGTTTCAATACAGCCCATTTTCTGCGATGTTCCCCTCTTTCCCCCTGGTATGTCGACAACGGGAGGGGCAACGACATACGTTTTTACAATCACCCAAGAGCCCAGAACAATAATCTGAAATGAAATTGCGTTAGGCTTTCAGTCCATTCTCAACCCCCTTTAGATCCTGGACTAAGTCTTCTTAGTCAAGTTTATTCAGCAAGGGGGAACAATAAAGACAGCGTCATGCTGCTCTACTTTGCTAGGTTCACTATTATTGCCTACAAAGGGTAGGAAAAACTTGTGAAATTAAGATTACAATAACACAGGATTTAGGGAAGATATTATGGTAAAAACGGTGCAGGGGCATGTATCTGAAGTAGACCTAGTCCTTAATGTGGTGACACAAGTGTACTCATTACATGCCTTTATAAACTTAAAGGAAGAGTAGTTATAAATAGGTAGAGCCACAGAAAAGTCAAAATTGTCCCCTGCTATTTGGAATAGAGAAAAATTAAGCTTATTTAAAAAATAGATCTGCTCTCAACTGAGGTATAGAGAAGTGTCAACCTATTATCCAGTGGTAAGAGAAAAGATTTAATGTAAGCTAGTAAAGAATATCAACAAATAATTTATTTTAAAAATGCATTTCAATTGTCACATACACATGTTTCTAAAAACCTAAGAACAAATTTTTATGATTTTAGTAAACCATAATAAGAATCCAGAATAAGAAATACCTTTTCCTTCATTCGTAGGCCATCAAGAACCTGCTCAATCTCCAGCCTCCAACCATCCTGCATTGTGTGGAAACTCTCGTGTGGTGTTTGTGTAAAAGCAGAATGAACAATGACGTCTAGTTCTTGAAGAATATCTTCAAATGATGGCCGATTATGTGGATCCGAGTCCCAGCAAACTAGAATTAACAATTAATTATGTAAATACATTTTATTAATAAACCTACTTTGAAATTTTAGTTTTTCTACATATAAACTGTATTATAACAATTATTGCAATATAAATGTAAAATATTGTTATTTTTTTATAATTATATAATTTTAAAATGTACTTTTGTCTGTCTACAACAAGTTCAGACTTAATAAATTTTTGTGTATTGTTATATTTTATGGTTATTCAGAGCTTTATTGAGACTTTCTTATATTGAATATAATTTTTTTCTTTTAGTTACAAAATGATGTCTCCATATATGGAGGTCCTGGGACAATATGTATAGTATAAATATTAATTCTTTAACATAATCATAACACACTATAAAGTTTTCATTTGTTACATTATAAAATCTTCAATCACAGATTGACATCATTAAATTTTATAATTAGCGTGATTAAAATATTGCAATTTCATTATAAGTTTGTTTTTTACATCTGAAACATAAAGGAAAACCTTAAATGTTGTTAGGGTCCTAGTGACCTCATTTGAGGACATCACAAGGATACCGCAAAAATAAAAGAAAAGGGCACAGTTTGGTGAAATGAATGATCAATCAGGCGCTATCCAGGGGGGGACGATGGGGTGATCGCCCCCCACAACCCTCAAGAACTTTGAGTTAAAAATCGACAATATATTATTAAATTCCGACCTTCTATTAAAATAGACTTTTACTTAAGTTAATTCGTCTTTTATTGTAAATAAAAAATAAAATTTTAATTTTTAATTTGAAAATGTGATGCGTTTCCTCGGCATACGCTTGTAAACGTCTAGACGTTTTAACAACAGATAGCGCTAGTGAAGCTTAGTCTCGAACATATGATTTTCAATACGTAATTTTGCAAGCGTAATATTCGCAGTTGAGTCCTTAATTGTTCGTGTTGGAAGAATAACTACTTATATTAATTAATAAACCATTTTTATATTAATAGCTTATTATGAAATTAATAATATACTCTAGCCATAAGTGTTATCGAAACTGGAATAATTATTTATTAAAAAGTCTAATTTGCTACGAATCTTTATCACGTTACCGATTTCCAACGCAACCGTAAAAAGAACTTTTTCTGTTCTATGTTTTTACATACACGCACGCGGGCATGCGCGTACACACACACACATTTTATATATATATAATGCATCGATCGCCCCCCCCCAAAGCAAGTCACTGGATACGCGCCTGTCAATGCAATATATAAAAAAAGTGTATACTAAATGACAAACAAAGTTTTAAATGTATTTATAAAATATTACAAAACATTGACATAAACAAGAAACATGACAAAATAATAACTGCACTCTCCACCATATGCACAACCATGTAAACGGGAAGCTAAACAAGGGTTATAGTTCACAAAACCATGACCAAAGCCAATGTCTGAAGAGAGCTTCCAAACAGTAAAACTTAGTTTTACTTTATTTTACATACGTGATCTGTAGCATTTTAAAAGTGGCCTCATTTGAGTGTGCTAGTACTTAAGAGGTTACTTTTTTCAAATCTGTTGTAAATTTTATAAAAACATAGTAGGAGGGTATTCCCTAGGAGGGTATTATTTGCACCCAAAAAGTACCTATTTTATTTGCACTTCTTATTAAAGAAAAAAAAAGAGACACAGATTCTTTGATACCATAGCTCAGATGTTGCCATAGTTTTTTACATGTACGCTGAGCAAAATATGTTAGTTATATTAACATATTAAATTGTTTAAGGGAGATCTTATCATTGATTTTAATATTGTGAAATTATCTTAAGTAGATCTATTTCAAACAGAGAGAAGAGAGTGTGTCTACCCACTGTCCATGAAAACATCTTTAAATTTGTTTACAAATCCCTGAATTATTTGTAAAGAAAAAAATATACCTATGAGTATCCAGTCAGGATAGATTTGGTTGTAATTTTATACATTTATGTATAAAATTACAACCAAATCTACCCTGACTGAATACTTCATAGGTATATTTCAATATAGATATATAAAATTAACCTTCCCTGGGAATAACACAAATAACAGTTATCAATACAACTTGTTTTTGATTCATTAAGTTTAAATTGCTAAAACACCAACTACAGTTGTGACATCATTGTATCACTCCACGGACAATGCACACATTAGTACTCTGCACTAAATTTTTTACCCAACTTTAAATTGATTAAAAATAACTTTCCATGTAAAATTTAAAAAATGTTTGTGCATATCGTCTTATTTTGTGGTTTTGAACAATTTTCAATTTTAATCTCAGGTGGCCCCTTTATCTCACTATTACATCTTTTTTGTATGTATATTGCAAAAGGATTATTAGATTAACAAGGAGACTTACGTATAATGGGAAAGAATCTAAAATCCCGCAGGACTAGACCGCACCTACTAAGAGATGTTTGGCGTCCTTCAGAGTATCCCAGCCAAACATACACACTATTTACAACGCTTACTTCACTGTTATACATTTTATTACACTTTCTACAAACACCACATTCACAGCACAATCTTCACACATTAAGACTCACATCTTCTCTGTAGGGATTTTCCACTGGTCAGAACCGTTGCGCGTTGGGAGTGCTGAAAAGGCCAAAGCTTGACAAACTCTGGTCTGGGGTGCTGATGTGACTTTGCTCTGCCAAGATGTAAGCGCAGTTGTTGGTCTGCCAGCCACTTCGACCCTTTGTCAGAGAGTGTCCGCGGTGCACAGTATTACGAGTGCTCGAATGATGTCCATCCAGTTGAGCTAAGGAGGCAAGCTATAGGCCCCAGAGTTATGGGGATTGGAAATGATCTTTATGTGATCCAAGGGTGTACCCGTTGCTATAGCCTCGCCCGTAACGCCTGACATGATGGCTGGCTTTATACAATTTATGGATTCTACAAACCCGTCTAATATTTTGAGTTTAAAGAGGTAATATAGATCCAAGTAAGAAGTTGACAGTGGCAACTACACCGGCACTGCTAGCGCTAAAGTATTTAATGTTTTCTACTGCTGAAGAAGGGAAAAGTTTTTTTTGAAAGTTTCCCCTTTCCTTACTAACAAGGCTGTCGCTGCCTGTGCAGGAGGTCCAGTTTTGTCTGTTAAAATTAAGAAATAGGATGTTAGTTGTTCAAACGTCTAAGGTGAAGCAAAGGTGTTTGCTTTTAAAAATGACCTTCTTTTTCGATATGGTCAGGGTATCTGTGGCTCGCAAACATATCCTTGAATTACTCTCAGAGGGGGTCATCACATGTAGGTATTTAATGTACATTCCAATTGATGGAATTAAGTCCGAATTGTCGGCTCAGTCAGTCAAGGATGATGTGCCTATAATGAATATAGACAAAGGCTAAAAAGTAGCAACAGCGTCTTTTATTGTCTCCTTTGGAAAACCGGAGATACCCAAATGCTTACATGCAGGTTACCAAAGGCTGTCAGTGAGACCATATGTGGCCAACCGTAGGCGTTGCTTTAAGTGTCAGCGTTTCGGGCATATCAGCTCTACCTGTATACGCATAGTGTATGCTATAAATGTAGCATTGAAGGCCATAATGACAAGGAATGCGTTAATGCTCCAAAGTGCGCCAACTTACAACTGTCCTAACTTTAAGGAAGAGAAAGCTGTCCTAGGCATCATGGCAAAAGAAAAGATATTTTTAGAGTAAAAAAATTATAGATCTACTCAGTTAAAGGCTGATGGTAAAACTAATGCTGCTACTCTGACTGCTTCCAAATCATCTTGTACAAACTGTGCCGGGCTGTCAAAGAAAATTGAAGTTCTAACAGAGGAAGTTTCTCACCTGTTATACTTAGTCACAGATGGTCCTACCTTGAATTTGGTACAACCTTCAGCAACGGATCGAGATTTACCTCTTGTACAAATCCCTTCCACTGGGGGGATTGAAGCATGAAATAAATCTTCAAGTGAGCCTTGTGTTTCTGTGCAGAAAACATTGCCAATGGGTAATAAACCTTCTGAGTCCAAGACAGTAAAACAAAACAAAACACATAGACCAGTGGTGCATCAGACCACATCGCCACCATCTTTATCAGGTACTAAAAATGTTGACAAAGGAGGAAATGCGAAAACCAGAACGGGTGGATATGGAATCTGACGAATGTAAGGCTTAGACATCTTCGAACGTCACGGGTAAACGAGAGAGCACCAATGTGTGTCAGTGAAATCCATTGCTAAATTGATAAATGTCTCCAATTAGTCAGTGATACAATGTAACATCAACAGTGTTAGGAGTCACATAAAAGATCTTAAAGTACTCGTGCGAGATGGGTATCCAATGTTTGCATGTCTACAGGAGACATACCTCCACAAATCGCATAATTTCCTTTTAAAGGGATATTCAGTTTTTAGATCGGACTTCTTTACAGAAGATCGAGTTAGAGGTAGCGTAGCTACCCTAGCCCATGACTGTATCGACGCTGTTTCTTTAAACCTAATAACCCCTTTACAAGCTGTAGCCGTCCAAACAGCTTTCCTGTATAAAATCACTGTGTGCTGTATCTACTTGCCACCACAAGAAAATTTGCAACACAGTGATTTGGTGAATTTGATAAGTTAGTTTCCGACTCCATTCTTATTGGTAGGAGATTTTAGTGCAACTCTCAAAGTAATTATGTGGAGAGTGTAAGAACGGAACTGGACTTATGTCTGCTAAATGACGGTTCGCCTACTCATTTAGTAGCATCTACTGGTGGATGGAAAACTGTTGACCTATCAATCTGCAACCCTCTTCTGGCTACTACATACAATTGGTCAGTGTTAACGACATGTATGGAAGCGACCATATGCCTATTACGAGCAATTTATGTCATTCCTCATCCAGTTACTCTCGACATTCCCATTGGTTTTTCGAAAAGCTAACTGGGATGCCTACTCAAATTATCTTGTATCACTCGACATGGATTATATGACACCTATTGATGAAACAATTGAAAATTTTAAGAGATCAGTTTGTGACACTTCCATTCTGTCGCTAGCCATTGCGCTGAAGCAACCAGATGGAACATTGATCACAAGCACTGGTAATATTGCTAATGTACTGGGAACATCATTTTCTAACTTTTCTGCTACGACAGCCTATAATAAATTATTCCAGAAGTATAAACTGAAGGGAGAAGCAATACCGTTTACTGTTACCGGTTGTCTGGGGACTCTCCTTTGAACACTCTTTTCTCTGTAGGGGAATTGGAGTCAGCTCTCGTGTCAACAAAGGATTTTGCACCAGGTCCTGATTCCATTGTATACTCCATGCTGAAACATCTGCCATCATTGGCGAAACTTGTCCTCCTTCGAAAATACAATCATTTATTCGAGGAGCAGCCTTTCCCCGATGAATGGTTGAAAGCGACTGTAATACCTCTTTTAAAAGGGGTGAAGATAAAACCAATCCCAGTAATTACAGACATATATCTTATAAGCGTCTTGTGCAAACTACTGGAAAAGATGGTCAACCGCCGTCTTGTCTGGTATCTAGAAACCAACGATCTTCTTGGAAACAAACAGTGTGGTTTCAAACAAGGACAATCATCTGTTTACCAATTGGTTTTGTTAGAATCTGCTATTCAAAATGCCTTTCTCTTGCATCAAACACTCGTTGCCGTTTTTTTTCTACCTCGAGAGGGCATACGATATGGCATGGAAAAGAGGAATTCATAATACTTTGAAACCATGAGGTATACAAGGGAACAACCTGACATTCATCGCTAACTTCCTGTCAAATAGATCTTTTTGCATTCGTCTTGGAGGCACATATTCAAACAGTTATAAACAAGAGAATGGTGTACCGCAGGGCAGCGTGCTGAGTGTCACGCTATTTGCCGTTGCAATAAATAGTATCACATCTAACATACGATCTCCGGTACATTGTTCTTTCTTTGTAGATGACTTTTGTATTTATGTGCCTGCTTGTAATATGGCAACTGCGGAAAGATCTTTGCAGTTAGCAATAAGCAGATTAGAGGAATGGTCAAGGACTAAAGCTTTAAATTCTCTGCTTTGAAGACCCAATGTGTAACATTTAGTCGTCGTAGGCAACACCAATAGTCAATCCTTTATCTTAATGGGATTCAACTTCAAACCACGGACAGCGTTCGATTTTTGAGTCTTTAATTTAATAAAAGACTCTCATGGATCCCACATGTAGGTGATTTTAAGATGAGATGCAACAAGAAATTGGATATACTTAAAGTCCTTAGCAGTATAAATTGGGGAGCAGAGCTAGTATGCTTTAGTTAGATCGTTGATGGATACGGCTGTCAAGCATTTTCATCCGCACGACCTACAGTTCTGAAAACTCTTGATGCAGTCCACCACTCTGGACTTAGACTTGCTACTGGTGCATTTAGAACTAGCCCAATCCCTAGTCTTATTGTCGAAACTGGGGAATCTGCTCTTTAAGTCAGATGCTACAAATACCTTATATTTCTGGTCTTCGAAGCAAACCTAAATATCCGGCATTTAATGTAGTGTATAATAACAGCTACGAACAATATTATAATGCATGTGAACATTTGATATTAGGACATTGCACATAGTTAATAACCTTGAGTTACAACTTCCTACTACGTTTGAACGATCGATGTGCTATCTACCTCCATGGATAATAAAAATGCCATGCTTCAATTTTTCGTTGTCCAGTTTTACTAAAAGCAATACTCCCAATGTGGTGTACTACCAAGAGTTTTTGGCAATCTACAGATCCCACCAATGTGATGTTATTCTCACAGATGAGTCTAAACTGGACGATGGCGTTGGGGATGCTTTTTATGCGTCGGGACGTACCTACACATACGGATTGCCCTCAGGTTGCAGTGTTTTCACGGCAGAACTATTTGCCACTTTCAAAGCGTTCTCTGTCATTAAAAAATGCTCTTCAGGATATTTTTTCTAACCCATTAATTGGGGACTTTTTGTGCGGAGTACACAGGCTGCAATTGGGGGAGGTGTAGGGGTACATTTTGTTGGGTTCCTGGACACTGCGGAATACTCGGAAAAACAAAACCAGATGAAGCAGCGAAGAATACTACGAGGTTGATATCTATTACTCAACGAGTTATGGCATCTGATTGTGTGTGTTTTGTGAAACATTTATTGCTCGCTGCTTGGAATGACGAATGGCATACTGTGATTCCGAATAGGCTGAGGGAAATTAAAGATATTGTCTGTCAATGGAGGTCTTCTATTTGTTCAAAATGTAGAGAGGAAATGGTGGTTACATGCCTTCATGTTGGCCCCTCTTTTGCAACTCATGGATATTTGATGCGTCGTGAAGATCCACCAATATGTCAATACTGTGGTGATATCTTTACTATAAAACATATTTTGGTGGATTGTGTCGGTTTAACCAATATTCGTGCCTTTCTTAATGTGGAAGACAGTTTAAAGGTGGTGTTAAGGGATGATGCCTCGGCCATTGACCGAGTCATCGCTCCCTTGTACTCCTTAAACACATTTTTTGAAATCTATTATTTAAAAATATTATGTTTTCTTTATTTCTACATATATTTCTTTGTGTGTACGTTTTGGGTATAGTTTTATATTATTTTTTTAAACTTAGTATATTTTATGCTTTTGTTACAGATGTATTAATATTTATTTATTGTTAAATTGTTACTTATTGTTATGTTTTAATTATTGTTATTAATAATTTACTGTTATATTATTCGTCATTGTTATTTTATTATTTATTGTTTTATATTTTATTGTTATTTTTAGTTGTATAACTATTGTTACATCTTTATTGTTATATTGTTATTATTAAGTTTTATAAGCTATGCTTTATATATATATATATATTTTTTTTTTTTTTGTTGATTTAAAACTTTTTGTTAGGTTTTGTATTTTAGGTGTATTTATTCGTTTATTTAACATGTTTTGCATTAGTCACTGTTGATTGGTGATGATAACCAAAATTGATTTTTTACCAGGGAAAAAAATTTTAAAAAGCGGGTTGTAAAAATTAAACAATATGATTTATATTATAAACATGAATATATTATTTAATTATAACAGTAATCATTATTATTATTATTACTAATGATATAATATTATATCTTTATTACAATATGCCAAAAAAATATAAATTCATGAATAATGTTTACATGTTTTAAATAAAAACGTAATAGAACTTTGAGGTTTAGGTAGATATATTATTGATTTATATAATGTACAACTCACAGATATATTATTGTCCTTACCCATAACTTTCGATAACCTTATAAACAAAACAGTATTTTGTACCCAGAAAACAAGTTTTTGTAACTAAAATAGATTAATATATAATACTGCTAATAAATTATTAGGAATTAACTAAAATACATTATCTGGTAAATTAAACTGTATGATCATTAACATATTTGGAATTAACACATCCTGAACAATAACAGAGTATGCAAACCTTATACTAACTGTGCAGTCTGTTTACAATCCTGTTGATTCTGTATGTACAACTAAATAAACATTACAAAGGGCATTGCTTCATTTAGTTATAATCATATAATTTCTAGCATGATAAATGAACGATATAAGTACAGTAGAGTCTCAAAATTCCAAATCCTGATAATTCGAGCTTCCATTAAATTTGAGCTATTTCTATTTGAGTGTATTTTATCTATTTGAAAGAAAATGTTAAGTCGAGCTTCAAAGAAATGTTTATATCAATACGGTATGCAAAGAAAATGAGCAGGGCTTCCAAGAAATATTTATATCAATATGGTATGCAAAGGAAATGAGTTGGGCTTCCAAGAAATGTTTTTGCCAATATGGTATGCAAAGGAAATGAGTCAGGCCTCCAATAAAAGTTCATATAAAGTTCTATAAACTTATTTAGTGAATTTGTAGCTATAGTCCAAGAATGTTGCTTTTTTGAACACAACCATTAACAAGAAAATATTCAAGTTGCCCTGTTTACAATAACTATAAATGAAAACAGAGAAAGCGAACACAGGCTTCAATTACACTATCAAACAAATAGTCCAAATAGTCCAAATCAAGGAAGATATATAACAGGAATATTTAGGTAATAATATGCGAGAAAGTTAGTTAGAGAAACCACAAACAATATTTTATTGAGAATTTGAGCAGTAAAACATATGTACCATCGGTACATTAAAAAATACGGAATATCTAATTAAATTAACCTCACTCAGTTAAAACAATGAACACTACAAAAGACAAACCCTGCTTGACATTTTGTAGTTGTTGAGCTGGATTCCTTTTTAAAATGATTAAAGGAATGAAATTAACAGTATTTTTAAGACTTATTAATTCACAGCCAGATTTCACAAGAAGGATTTTTCTTCTAATCCTGACCATTTGGAATTACAGTAAAACCTCTCAAATTCATCCCATTACGTAATTCTTCACAAACACCATCTGTAAGTCTGCACTGTCAGGTAGTATAGGCGCCAGTCTTCTGATAAGGATGATACCATACATGAGTTATTCGATTACTGAGAAAACCTCTCAACACAATCTTTGTTCTCAGACAACTCATATGTGTGATAATATATAACAGAAGTCTTCAGTAATCGACTGACGACAGCGTTGAGTTGCATTACAAGTTACACTGTAGTTTATACAAATTGTATTCCACTGTTTAGTTTTTGTTCCCTTTCTTCATTTTATAATTTTTTCAAACAGTGGTTCAGTAAAGGGGAAATGTTTAAACATAGTAATTATACACAATATCAAGAGCAAAATGGTACAGTGATCATCACTCTAGTTTGTAACTTCTTGTTTGCTAGATTGTAATTTTGTAATAAGACCCTCTGATGATGATGACATGGTCATCGAAATGTACATAAGGGTTTAATCTTAAGTAACTTGTTTTATTTGTTAATTTTGATTATTTTTGTGGTGTTAGGGTTCTTTCCAATATTTTCATTGTAATAGTAATTATGAAACTTAAAGTCAGTAGATAAGTATGACATTCTACAACAGTTAAGAAAAAGCGAGTTAAGCTATCATTAGAATTGGGAATTCCTAGGATGCCCGAAAATTACATTAAAAAAATGGCAATAAAATTGAAGAGTTCACGGCAAAAATGGAAGTTTCTGACAGAGACGTTAACAAACTAAAAAGAATGACAACACCTATTCACGTTCAACTTGATGATGCAACGTTCATCTAGTTCTTACAGCAACGAAGTGAAGTTATTCTATTAAGAATATCTGCCCATTTTTAATTCAGAAAGCTTTGAGTAACTTACTGTCTTTGTAATTAAGAAATATACTGCAGGCTGCTGCTAGTGCTTTTATAGTGTGGTGGAGTTTTTCAACCAACATAAATCATCTAAGTAAAACGTCAATCACATTACCTCCCTACTTACGTATTTATATGCTATGTTTCCCACAATTAGATGTTAATGTCACAACTTCTGTAATTCTTCTTCTTCTCAAATTCCTCCTTGTGACAAATTAGAGAGGTTCTACTGTATTATATTTCTTCAAAATCCAATATTTAATCTACACTATTTTAAATATTGAAATAGCAAAAGCTAATGACTATATCTAACTGCATTTAATGCGTAATATATATATATATATATATATATATATATATATATATATATATATATATATATATATATAATATATATATATAATAATATATATAATATAATATATATATAATATATATATATAATGTATAACAATTCTTAGGCAGAGAACTAGTCATCCTTTTGAGGTTCTTGGTCTCCATCAATTTGGGTGTTTTGAAGTTGCTTGATGTAATCATCTTGAATTCACTGATTAAACTAATTTTAAAAATACTTAACTAAGTGAATACGTAATTGCTTACTTGCTGACGCGTTTCAAAACATTCGTTCCTTTTACGAAGCTAACCCTCTACTGGACGGCATAGAAGGTTAGCTTCGTAAAAGGAACGAATGTTTTGAAACGCTTCAGAAAGTAAGCAATTACGTATTCACTTAGTTAAGTATTTTTAAAATTAGTTGGGTGTTCTGTTGTGAGCGTAGAAGAATGGGTATGAATTTTCAAAAATCTGAGACCCTATTTTTAAGTAACTGATATATTAATCCACTTCAATTCATTACATAAATTAGTACTTACCAATTACAGTCAAACTTGTTTATAACGAAATTTCAAATAACAAAATCCTCGAATTATTATGGCGTTCCTTGACATTTTTAGAAATTAGTATTACAATATGCCTCTATGTTACAAATTTCAGACTTCTCAATCGGGAAATATTTTCTCCAACTAAAGAAAAGAAATGTGAAGCTGCATCGGCAGCTGACAAAGGTATTTTCAGAAAATTGTTTGTTTTCAGCAGGAAGGGCAGTGAAACCGAGAGGTTGTCAGGTAGTGGCTTTACAGTTCATTTTACACCGGATAAAGTACTGCACTGTTGTTTACATCCTAACCTTGGTAGACTACATGTTAGTAAAAAGCAGATTCAAAGAATTCTGCATTTATAACTAGATATTAGTTATTCCCTTTTCCCATTATTGAGAAGAGACTTATTTCTCATGATAACCTTGCTAGTTCAGTTACTTCATTTCAATTGTCGTGAGTTTGTCGAGCTTTGAAAAAATGTCAAAAGAAGGTGTTTAAGTGATGAAGAAAAGGTGAACATTACAAAAGATAAACTGTGTACAAATCATGATATCGATAATGCAATGATAAAATGGATTAAACTAATGTGCTAGAAAAATATATAATGAAAGCCAATGTGTGTGATCATTTAATATGCTTTCTTTATCTGTTGCGTGATGTTTGTATATTTCGTATTTTTCTAAAGTTGTTAGTTGTTTACTTTGTTTTAATATGTGGAGAATGTTTTAATTACTATGTATGTCTGTGTGTTTGTGTTGTGTGTTTTTAGGTGTGTTGTGTAGCTAGATTTTGGGTTTGTGTGGTTTATTTGGGTAATGTGTTCTTCGAAGCGTGTGTAGAATGACCTACTAGTTTGGCCGATACCAGCTGGGATCGTTACATGTTAATTTGTATATTACTGGATAGATTGTATGTGCCGTCTTAAAGTGTTTGATGTTTTGTAAGATTTTATTTGGTAATGAAGTTTTTTGAATGTGGAAGCTACTTTGTGTATCTTTGTTGTTCTGTATAATGTATTGTTGTTCAATGTGATGTAGGAATATTTCTGCTAGGATGCCTGAGATAGGGGGGGGGGCTTATACGCAGGCCTTTACACTCATAAATCTCATACCGACAATCTTTGTACCCAGCAGGACGCCACCAGTAGAGGCTTTGCTTCGTAAAAGGAACGATTGTTTAGAAATGTGTCAGCAAGTAAGTACGAATTCACTTAGTTAAGTATTGTTCTATTATAGTTCAGTCAGTGATTTCAAGATGATTACAACAAGCAACTTTATTCTTGAAACATTGTAAATTAAAACATTATAAAACTTTCTCCATCTTAACGTTGATCCATTATCTTACAAATGTCTGCGATATTATTCTGTGTTGGATTTGTGACTACCTGTCCGATCTTGTACTCCAGTAAGATAAGGGAGTGTTCTTTGCAAAATGACCTCTTATTAACAAATACCTCTAATGAGTTTTTTAATCTGGATAATCAATTTCGTTATGCAGTAGTTCAACTGTACGTCACGTTTTTTTATATTAAACACAACACAAACATTTTCATTTTAAACATTAACTTCACAGCAACATTTCTTCTGTCAGAAACAGATGTTTTACTGCAAAAAGGGTTTTGTGATGTGCAACACACTGAACCATTGTCTAAGTCTACAAATATTTGTGAAAAATAAGCAGAAAATTTCAACTTTTAAAATGGACAAACCTAAATTAATTATTAGTTTTCACTAATGTTTGCCATTCTTGACAGATGTGACAGTAATTAGGGAAGTAGATACGATTGTAAAGATATTGAAGTAATTACAAGAGTATAACTAAAAATAAGTTTAGTTTTTCTTGGCATGACATATGCAATGTCAGGTGAAACACCTCTGGGAAGTTTTAAAATAAATATCAGAGCTTGAACACCTGGTGTTCGAACAGTTTTATATTATCACAGTACTAGTGTCAAAGGTCATACGGATATAATGTAATAGGTTTAAAAATTTATTACTTTTACACTTTAAAATATATAAAAGTACCTAAAGTATAATTTACACTGATTTTATAGTGAGGACGGCCATGACATGTGTCAAAACCTTCAACTCATAAGACACTAATGTATTAGTTTATAAAAAAGGAGGTTAGGCAAATCACTACATTTGCTTGTTTTATGAGATATTAAGAGATAATTATATTAAATAGCATGCCGAAATTCTAGTGTAATTGAACATTGAGAGTTGAAATAGTAACTAAATATTTCAGCTAAGATGTCAGCAATGGGGAAACCAATTGGTAGATCTAATTATTATAGTAGAATGTGAATTTTTATATGAAACACATTTGTGATGTGATTAGTGTGTATAGGTTGATGGTTTTGGTGATGTCTATGGTGATGTTGATGGTGTCTCAGATAAGAATGTTGATGAAAACGTTTGTGATGAAGGAAAGTATGAAGTTCTGTTGGATTTTTATGTACTTCATTTACTTTTAAATTTGTGTTTAAGTTTACTGATCAATTTTTAAAGAATTCTATGTATTGGCAGATTATTTTGTGAATTTAGTTCTAGATGGAAATGAACTATTTATCCCGACCAATTTATTACTTTAAAGATGAAATTTTTGTATCAAGCTTAATAAACTGTTTCCAATTTTATAACTATGTACAATAAAGTCGAGTGAAGATTTTGTTTGCATTCAGCAAATATGCATACCTTCCATCAGCTCTTTCCATTGTTCTGGACAGGTACTTGGTATCGGAAGTGTTAGTTTGTTAACTGCTACTCCATATGCAATTGCCAAAGCATCAATACCCTTATACGGTGTTTCCCCGGTCAGCAATTCCCATAACAAAACACCATAGCTGAAAGACAAAAAACACTGTTACTTTTTACAGATGGAAAAATTCTCTTTGGTAAGAAAAGAAGATAAATAATGGCTCTATTGTGCTATATAATTAAACACACAAAAGAATCGAATCAGAGGTAGTATTGAGTATATGGATATTTTGAAACTAAAATTCAGCAGTTTTATAAACATTGAAGTTAAATTAATTTTTTTTAGGAATTTACTAATTTTTTGTAATTTTGTATTTACAGCAAGAAAAATCATGCAGCCAAATATAAAGATTAAGCAATTGTATTTCTAAAGACATATATTTAAGCATTTTCTAAAACACTGCCTTTGTTCACTTCAATTACTTTCCAAGATAGATTTAATACTTTCCATCTACAAAAAACCAATTCAGTTCATCATCGCCAATAAATGTCAAAAACTCAAATTAAAATAAAATCACAAAAATAATTTACAAAGACATATTGCAAAAATATAACGACAAGAAACCAATAAATATATAACAATATAAAAAATAAATAATATTAATAACAACAAAACAATTAATAACAAAAAGTAGCAACAAATAAATTATAAGAATACAACAAGTATTATGTATTACAAAAACATAGATATAAAGAACAATAAATAACTAAAACCTAAAAAGATATTTAACAATAAATATAACATTAAATAAACATCTATGCACACGTTATTTTAGTCTAAAGTTAATGCTTAATGTTGATATTTATAACAAACTAAATCAATTTGTTACTAGCATATGTGTTTTATTCTATACATTATTAGAACATATTAAAACAATTCTTCATTCTTGTAAAAAAGTGAAGTATTGTTACAATCAGTTACCCAATTTGGTGCGACAAAAAAAGTTTACCAAGGTTTAAGAATTCTCTACTCAGTTATCTTTCTTCTCACCTATACTGTTAGTATTCAATGATACTTATACTTGATCACTAGAAATTGTGACAACAATTTTTAATCAAATTCTTGCTCGATCATCCAGAGTTTATACAAACAGAACAAACGTAGTACATTTTAAATACAATATTTAGGAATAAACTATGACATATTATAATCTAACATTACAATTGTTCAAATACAACTGCTGACTGGTACAAAAGCTGCTGGAATTTAACATTGTATGTACACAAAAATGTACATAAAGCCAAACGTTTTACAAAAATGCCTAGAGTGAATTTTACAACAGCTAGATATTAATAAAGTTATTGTTTAATGATTAAACTTAACAAACTGAAAAGTAAACTGTTCATTAAAACTGTAGTTGAAATAAACATATTTTTAAGTTTTTAACGTTATCTATAACAGAAAGCTCACACCTCATATCTACAATTTTGCCACCATAAATTTATTACAGTAAACTCCCGATTATCCGTGGGCGGATTAACCGGTTAGCGGATTATCCGGGGTCTTCCATTGTTTTACAAATATCCAATTTTTATTCCAATCAGATTTATGAGTTTAAATTTCCAAACGGCGAATTACGACGTAAATACATATAAGGCTTAATAGAAGTTAAGATGAAGGGAAAAGATATGTAAATATGTACGTACTAATTTTAACATTGAAAGGGAAGCATCCCGACACGGGCCAGCGAAATAAAAGGGGCGACCAGACTACTGTATATAAGAGACAATGACAAAATGCTTGGACGCCCGAAAACCTAATGTGTATCATAAGATTGTAAACAAATGTCAGCTAATCTCGGCTATAAATAGTCTAGGACGTCACATATGCATTATCCATGTCTGTCATATACATTATCGATCTTTATGGCTTTGTGACAAACGTGACACAAGTAGACACTGTGCGACAAAATGGTTCTCAAGAAACTTAGATCGCACATTAAAGCTAAATCAATGCTCACAAAAAACAGACGAAAGTGACAGATTTTTTTTGTTAAAAAGTGAAAGTATTATGTGTAAAGGAAATTACATATGTACATACATACTTCATTTTGACATATACTTATGTACGTATTGTAAATAGTTAGACATATAAATGTACATGTTATAATCCGTCAAATACATCGACATTTTAAATTATTTTCTGTATTTATTTTGTGCTCTGAGGATTATTTGTGAATTGCATTAACCGGGGCCATTATTTGTGTAACTTATGGTATAATAATCGATTATCGATCATTTTGCGTATTCTTTGTTCATAGCGGATTATCCGGGGAATTCGTTATCCGGCGTTGCCGGGCCACCCTATTCCACGGATAGTCGGGAGTTTACTGTAATTGCAAAGTTTGTGGATATTACTTATGTGAGGAATCACTGAGGTGAGAAAGGTAAGAGAGAAGAGAAACAGTAATCATGCTGGATGTGGTTCCCGAATGGTGTGGTTTGATGCTCCTTGAATACGTACACTACCAAGAAGATATAAGACAAAGAATCGTTGATATTTCAGGATTCAGCTATTAAGAACTACATACAAACTTGTGAAAGGCTTTCTAATGAAATTGATAAATAGAAAATTAACGATTAACCTAGACCAAATTCTATCAAACTCCTTATTTATGAAAATAGGTACTCTACTGTACAAACTAATGTCATAATATAAACTGATATTCTCATTCCTTATTCATAAATATTACAAACTCACAATTCTGCCACACAAATGTAATTTGATCAATAAAGTTACAAGGATTCAGAGATTCTGGAAGTATAGATCTGCTAATGAGGCAAAAAACCCGTATTATTCTAGCAATAAAGGCCTGTATGTATTATTATATTAAAACTTGACTCAGCCACAAACTTATTGCTAATGATTTGCACTAGTTATTAAAGCATTGTCTGTCGTCTGTCGATGTTTTGAATTTGGTGCAACCACAATAAGAAGCCACTATATATAGTATCTTTCCAAAGTTTGCAAACTAGCTACACTTTGGAAAGCAAATTTTATTTAACATATTTCATACCCACCTCCAAACGTCACTGGCTTTGGAAAAAGTAGAAGTTTTAATGACTTCAGGCGCCATCCATGCATATGTTCCTGCAGCAGACATACGTGTTGTCTTGTATACTTCCCTGGCCAGTCCAAAGTCTGTGATTTTCAACGTCTTGAACTGTAAGTCTTCATTTTCAATTGGTTCACTGAGCAATACTGAAACAAAAAACAATGTAATGTTATCAGAGAAGTTGGTTGATTATTCACACCATACTGCACATTTAAAGATGAGTAATTACTGATATATAAAAGAAACCTAGCCATCTGGCTTTTTAAAATTAAAGTTTTTAATGTGTTTAGGTGACATTAAATTAAGTATTTCTTAATTTCTTTTTGTTACTTCCATGAGATCTAGGAACTCTAGTTGATACCCAACTGGGCTCCCTCAAGAAATAAGGGATAAAGGAGGAAAAATGAAAATCAGGCATCATTCTTCAATTAAACATTGGAGATGAAGATATGAATACTAACAGCATTACTACAGAGTAAACACTGTGGCAGAAGAGGCGAATACTAGCAGCATTACTACAGAGTAAACACTGTGGCAGAAGAGGCGAATACTAGCAGCATTACTACAGAGTAAACACTGTGGCAGAAGAGGCGAATACTAGCAGCATTACTACAGAGTAAACACTGTGGCAGAAGAGGCGAATACTAGCAGCATTACTACAGAGTAAACACTGTGGCAGAAGAGGCGAATACTAGCAGCATTACTACAGAGTAAACACTGTGGCAGAAGAGGCGAATACTAGCAGCATTACTACAGAGTAAACACTGTGGCAGAAGAGGCGAATACTAGCAGCACTACTACAGAGTAAACACTGTGACAGAAGAGGCGAATACTAGCAGCATTACTACAGAGTAAACACTGTGGCAGAAGAGGCGAATACTAGCAGCATTACTACAGAGTAAACACTGTGGCAGAAGAGGCGAATACTAGCAGCATTACTACAGAGTAAACACTGTGGCAGAAGAGGCGAATACTAGCAGCATTACTAAAGAGTAAACACTGTGGCAGAAGAGGCGAATACTAGCAGCATTACTAAAGAGTAAACACTGTGGCAGAAGAGGCGAATACTAGCAGCATTACTACAGAGTAAACACTGTGGCAGAAGAGGTGAAACCTAGCAGCATTACTACAGAGTAAACACTGTGGCAGAAGAGGGGAATACTAGCAGCATTACTACAGAGTAAACACTGTGGCAGAAGAGGTGAAACCTAGCAGCACTACTACAGAGTAAACACTGTGGCAGAAGAGGGGAATACTAGCAGCATTACTACAGAGTAAACACTGTGGCAGAAGAGGTGAAACCTAGCAGCACTACTACAGAGTAAACACTGTGGCAGAAGAGGGGAATACTAGCAGCATTACTACAGAGTAAACACTGTGGCAGAAGAGGGGAATACTAGCAGCATTACTACAGAGTAAACACTGTGGCAGAAGAGGGGAATACTAGCAGCATTACTACAGAGTAAACACTGTGGCAGAAGAGGCGAATACTAACAGCATTACTATAGAGTAAACACTGTGGCAGAAGAGGCGAATACTAGCAGCATTACTACAGAGTAAACACTGTGGCAGAAGAGGCGAATACTAACAGCATTACTATAGAGTAAACACTGTGGCAGAAGAGGTGAATACTAGCAGCATTACTACAGAGTAAACACTGTGGCAGAAGAGGCGAATACTAACAGCATTACTATAGAGTAAACACTGTGGCAGAAGAGGCGAATACTAACAGCATTACTACAGAGTAAACACTGTGGCAGAAGAGGCGAATACTAGCAGCATTACTACAGAGTAAACACTGTGGCAGAAGAGGTGAATACTAGCAGCATTACTACAGAGCAAACACTGTGGCAGAAGAGGCGAATACTAGCAGCATTACTACAGAGTAAACACTGTGGCAGAAGAGGCGAATACTAGCAACATTACTACAGAGTAAACACTGTGGCAGAAGAGGCGAATACTAGCAGCATTACTACAGAGTAAACACTGGCAGAAGAGGTGAATACTAGCAGCATTACTACAGAGTAAACACTGTGGCAGAAGAGGTGAATACTAACAGCATTACTATAGAGTAAACACTGTGGCAGAAGAGGCGAATACTAACAGCATTACTACAGAGTAAACACTGTGGCAGAAGATTGGAATACCAGCAGCACTACTATCGAGTAAATACTGTTGCCTCATGGACACTAAACGCTCAAAGTATGGAAAATAACATGAGCAAACTCCACACATGCAACAAAGGCCATAAATTAAACACGCTAGAACAGTATGAAATATATATATATATATATATATATATATATATATATATATATATATCTATATATATATATAGCAAAACACATAAAAATGTCATCTTAAATGAACAAACATGGCACAGATCACACATACTCTTCAATCACCTCACTTCTAGCTTTCAAAATAATGGTACTGAGGAAGCACAACTGCAGCATCCCTAGCGGCAAAAATACGAGGCTGAAGAAGTCGTAAGACGAAAACGTTCCCTCCAAGTGTAAGTTAACAATTTAACAACATTTAGTTAACAAATAGTCTGGTCGCAAGTAATACCAACCAGCTCGTCATGAACAGCAACAAGATTCCGATATTTAAGAAATATACTATTCAGATTAACTTTAGGCTAGGTCAGCTTTTAATAAAACCATTTTATGATAAATCCAAAATAAGACTTGTTTGTAACATAAGAAATAAACAAAAGTGACAATATGCACAGCTCTGGTCCCGCCAACCTCCTTTCATTGTGTTGTACATAAAGTTATCCCTTTATAGATTTTGGCTTATAATTCTAGTAAAAGAAACTTTGTTTAGCTTCCAATTAAGTGTATAAGTAGATACTCTTGAGTAAATTTTCAAAATTAAATAAAAAATCACGCAAAGAAAGCATTATTAATATTTTTTACACAAAACAGGAAAATTCAGATTTAGTTTCGATATTGAAAATGACCTGAAACAATCAACTGTTTCATATAAATGACAGTTGTTTAGCGTCTATCTAGCTTGTCCTAGACAAGTTTTTAAAAGCACTTTGGTTCTTCAATATTATTCCACTTGTCAACTCTTGGAGGCTAAATGAAGACTCAAGAGATTAGGAACTATACCCTCTTTGTAGCAGAACAGCTAGTATGAACATTAAACATTTCCGTCCCAAGTGCAATGCAATGAACATTAAACATTTCCGTCCCAAGTGCAATGCAATGAACATTAAACATTTCCGTCCCAAGTGCAATGCAATGAACATTAAACATTTCCGTCTCAAGTGCAATGCAATGAACATTAAACATTTCCGTCCCAAGTGCAATGCAATGAACATTAAACATTTCCGTCCCAAGTGCAATGCAATGAACATTAAACATTTCCGTCCCAAGTGCAATGCAATGAACATTAAACATTTCCGTCCCAAGTGCAATGCAATGAACATTAAACATTTCCGTCCCAAGTGCAATGCAATGAACATTAAACATTTCCGTCCCAAGTGCAATGCAATGAACATTAAACATTTCCGTCCCAAGTGCAATGCAATGAACATTAAACATTTCCGTCCCAAGTGCAATGCAATGAACATTAAACATTTCCGTCCCAAGTGCAATGCAATGAACATTAAACATTTCCGTCCCAAGTGCAATGCAATGAACATTAAACATTTCCGTCCCAAGTGCAATGCAATGAACAATAAACATTTCCGTCCCAAGTGCAATGCAATGAACATTAAACATTTCCGTCCCAAGTGCAATGCAATGAACATTAAACATTTCCGTCCCAAGTGCAATGCAATGAACATTAAACATTTCCGTCCCAAGTGCAATGCAATGAACATTAAACATTTCCGTCCCAAGTGCAATGCAATGAACATTAAACATTTCCGTCCCAAGTGCAATGCAATGAACATTAAACATTTCCGTCCCAAGTGCAATGCAATGAACATTAAACATTTCCGTCCCAAGTGCAATGCAATGAACATTAAACATTTCCGTCCCAAGTGCAATGCAATGAACATTAAACATTTCCGCCCCAAGTGCAATGCAATGAACATTAAACATTTCCGCCCCAAGTGCAATGCAATGAACATTAAACATTTCCGCCCCAAGTGCAATGCAATGAACATTAAACATTTCCGCCCCAAGTGCAATGCAATGAACATTAAACATTTCCGCCCCAAGTGCAATGCAATGAACATTAAACATTTCCGCCCCAAGTGCAATGCAATGAACATTAAACATTTCCGTCCCAAGTGCAATGCAATGAACATTAAACATTTCCGTCCCAAGTGCAATGCAATGAACATTAAACATTTCCGCCCCAAGTGCAATGCAATGAACATTAAACATTTCCGTCCCAAGTGCAATGCAATGAACATTAAACATTTCCGCCCCAAGTGCAATGCAATGAACATTAAACATTTCCGCCCCAAGTGCAATGCAATGAACATTAAACATTTCCGCCCCAAGTGCAATGCAATGAACATTAAACATTTCCGCCCCAAGTGCAATGCAATGAACATTAAACATTTCCGTCCCAAGTGCAATGCAATGAACATTAAACATTTCCGTCCCAAGTGCAATGCAATGAACATTAAACATTTCCGTCCCAAGTGCAATGCAATGAACATTAAACATTTCCGCCCCAAGTGCAATGCAATGAACATTAAACATTTCCGCCCCAAGTGCAATGCAATGAACATTAAACATTTCCGCCCCCAGGGGCAATGCAATGAACATTAAACATTTCCGCCCCAAGTGCAATGCAATGAACATTAAACATTTCCGCCCCAAGTGCAATGCAATGAACATTAAACATTTCCGCCCCAAGTGCAATGCAATGAACATTAAACATTTCCGCCCCAAGTGCAATGCAATGAACATTAAACATTTCCGCCCCAAGTGCAATGCAATGAACATTAAACATTTCCGCCCCAAGTGCAATGCAATGAACATTAAACATTTCCGTCCCAAGTGCAATGCAATGAACATTAAACATTTCCGTCCCAAGTGCAATGCAATGAACATTAAACATTTCCGCCCCAAGTGCAATGCAATGAACATTAAACATTTCCGCCCCAAGTGCAATGCAATGAACATTAAACATTTCCGCCCCAAGTGCAATGCAATGAACATTAAACATTTCCGCCCCAAGTGCAATGCAATGAACATTAAACATTTCCGCCCCAAGTGCAATGCAATGAACATTAAACATTTCCGTCCCAAGTGCAATGCAATGAACATTAAACATTTCCGCCCCAAGTGCAATGCAACTGATTTTTTGAATAAAATCTCTTACTAACAAGTAGTATAAACACACAAATTTCAAGGTCAACTCCTACTTATGACAACAAACAAAAATTTTATTGAAGTTACCATTTACTAAATAACAATTAATAACTATAATTATAATTACAATTAATATAAATAAAGTAACATAACCTATGCTTTAAAACGTCTGTTTTACCACATAAATTATATCATAAAATCAGCTTTTTTATGAAATCATATGTTATCATTTATTTGGGTCTAAATAACTATAATGAATACTCAAGAGCACAGTGGTACAATATATTACAATAAAAATATTGAATATCTTGCCTCTTTTTTGAAAAGTTTTTCCTCACATAAAATCAAAATTAATTCGTTTTAAATTTAATAATTTTATTATTATTTAAAAAAACTGCAATAACATCTAGAGCAATCCACTACAAGTTTAAAAATATTGTTTGACTCTGAGTGGATGAATAAAAAGCATTTTAATAATGTTTGAAAATTTGAAATATATATATATATATATATATATATATATGTATGCATGTATGTATGTATGTATATATATCACTTTCACTATATGTACTTAAACTAGAATCTTACTTGGTATTTATGCGAGTTAACTTTCAAAGATGGGTAGTATCTCCATCATCAAGCACCACTGACCGAGGGTTGTAGTAGACTGTCACAAGGTGTGGTGTACCGTTATTGTTCTATTTTCGGATTCACTGCACTGTATGAGTCTTTTGAGTTTGTCTTGGGGTTAATTTTGTCTATTAGGTTGAATAATTTATCGTTTTTTGATTTTACTTTTTTTTATTAGGTGTATGTTTTCTAATGTGGGGAATGTGTGTTTGTTTTTGATGGCGTGTGTGGCTAAGTTTGACTTATAAGTTTCAGGGTTAATGTATGCATTGAGGTGTTCTTGATATCTGTCTTTTAATTTCTTTTTTGTTTGGTCTATGTATTTTTATTAGTCTAGGCATTCGATTCTGTATATTCCGTTATTAAGTGTGGGACATATTTTTTCCGGTTGGTTTATTTTATTGATTGTGTTTCCTGTGTTTTGGTAAGCTATGTTAATATCATTATTTTTTAGTGTTTTTGTTATTCCTTTTATGTTCTACCCTGTGTATGTGAATGTGACCCATTTTGTTGTTGTTTGTAGATTGATTTTAAATTGTTTTAATTTATTTAATATTTTAAATTCTAATTTAACTATAGCTTTTTTATTATATCTATTTTTTGGGGCTATTTGATATATTATTTGGTTTTCTTTGGCTATTTCTTCATTTTTTAGAGGCAGTTTTAGCATTCTGAATAAGAGTTAGTTGTAAGCATATATATATATATATATATATATATATATATATATATATATATATATATATATAGAGAGAGAGAGAGAGAGAGAGAGAGAGAATGAGAGAGAGAGAATGAGAGAGAGAGAGAGAGAGAATGAGAGAGAAAGAGAGAATGAGAGAGAGAGAGAGAATGAGAGAGAGAGAGAGAATGAGAGAGAGAGAGAGAATGAGAGAGAGAGAGAGAGAGAGAGAGAGAGAGAGAGAGAGAGAATGAGAGAGAGAGAGAGAGGGAGAGAGAGAGAGAGAGAGTGAGAGAGCAAGAATGTGAGCTAATAAAAGGAATTGAAAAGATTACATTAACAAAATGCTAGTATTATTTTACATTATTAGACATACAAGGTAAAATGCAAATGACATTCTTTAGAAAAGTATAAACTCATGTGCATCCACGAGATTAGTCAACAGGGCTTAGTGAATGCATACCCACAATTCAAGTGGCTACGCTATAGAAAACCGCCGTGCAAGCTGCTAAATAATGCACACCCCTTCTTACCAGGGTTCAATGTAGCTTCCCCCCTCTTCTGAGTCCTTAGCAAATTGTCTCAACTATTACAATCAATGGACCACATACATTTTACAATGTGCAAAAACATTACTAATTTTCTTAGTGCATGCAATATAAGAGACAAATTGAAAGTAAAATTCATATAATCAAAAACATTTTCTAAAAATCAATGTTAAAGTGTTGAAAATTTTTAGATTTAGTGACTCGACTTATAAACTGCTCATATTTTCTTAAAATAAGAGATTATTATCATATTATTTATGTATTCGTTTTACATAAGAAATTTAAAAAAAGAAATATTTGTTTACCCAATTTTTGTCTGATTTAGATTACATGCCCTAAAGGAATACAATTATAATAGTTATGCGTTTGTTACAGGTAACTTTAACTTTCTTCGTAACATATACACTATAAATGGAGGTTGTACCTCCATATCCGTGGGTAATGGAATCAAAAATTACCGTGATAACGTGAAACCGAGGATAATAAGGACGAGGTGAGTTGTCCACGTTAACGCACAAATACTATACCAACAGACATTTACAGTATACAGTAGTACATGTATATAAATACGTGAATTGCATAAGTGCATTATATAATGCAGTATAATCTATAAAGTGTTACACTAGGTAAGTATTGTTACGTACAGTCGGCCCATTGTGATTAGGGTTTGTACTTACATCACGTAGTGTACAAAAATAAATTTTTAATTTTTTTTTTCCAGGCGAAAAACCTATTGAGGTTATCATCGCCTAACTAAGGTTTGTTAATACTAAATATTAAAATATTACATAAATAAGACTAAACAAAATAAATGTTTAAAACTAATTGTAATTATCTAAAACTAAAGAACCTAAAATTATACAAAATTTAAATATTATGAAATAGATTAAGATGGCGTAGGAAAGCGAGGACACGGTCGATAGCCGTGACATCGTCTCTTAAAACCACCTTTAAACTATCTCGAAGATCGTAACGTATATACAAATTTGTCAACTCATTACAATCAAGCAGGATATGCTTGATTGTAATATTATTTCTACAAAACGGACATAGTGGTGGATCCTCATGTCGCATCAACCATCCATGCGTTAACAAAGAGTGGCCGATGCGAAGTCGAGTAACCACCACTTCCTCCCTACGATTCGAACGAACAGATGTCCTCCATGGTCGGACGGTATTTTTGATATCCCTCAGCTTGTTTCTATTTACATTTTGCCATTCTTCGTTCCAAACAGAGAATAGTGTAGATTTAACTTTGCATACAAAATCTGATGCCATCACACGTTGTGTCGATGGCAACATACCTGTAGCTAATTTTGCACCTTCATCTGCTTTAGTGTTTCCGAATATTCCACAGTGACCAGGCACCCAGAGAAATGACACCTCAACACCTCGTAATTGGAGCATGTGTATAGAGCACAAGATGTCTCCAACTAAAGGGTTCTTAGTGTACATTTCCTGAATAGCCTGGAGAGCACTTTTGGAATCACAACACACAAGATATTTAGATTTTGCAGACGGAATTGATCTTAAAGCTTGGAAAATTGCATAAAGTTCTGCAGTAAAAACACTACAGGCTCAGGGCAATCCATAAGTGAAAGTTTGTCCTTCCATATAAAATGCACAACCTATCCCATTATCCAGTTTTGAACCGTCTGTGAATATAGTCACAGTGTGTTGGTGAGTTTGTTGAATCTGCAAAAACACCTGACGATAAATAACGTCAGGAGTATTGTGTTTTAGGTACATGGACAATGAGAAGTCACATTTTGGCTTTTGTATTGTCCATGGAGGGATGTAGCATGATGTTCGTTCGAATATAGGTGGATGTTCTAAATTTAGATTATTAAAAATGCGCAACGTTCTTATTCCGAAGGGAGCAGTTGAACGTTGACGCACATTGTAACGATCTTCGAGGTGGTTATCAAAAACTGCTTTGAATGCCGGATGTTTAGGTTTACTTCGAAGACCAGAGTAATGTGAAAATTGTAGCATTTGACGTCGCATAGAGAGAGATGGTTCTCCAGCTTCAACTAGAAGGCTGGAGATTGGGCTTGATCTAAAAGCACCAGTAGAAAGTCTAAGACCAGCGTGATGTATTGAATCCAGGAGTTTCAGAACCGTAGGTCGAGCAGATGAATATGCTATACAGCCGTAATCTATGCGCGATCTTACAACGGCGCGATAGAAACGGAGCATACAGGTTCTGTCTGCTCCCCAATTTGTACCACTTAGAACTCTCAACATATCCAATATCTTGCTGCATCTCACCCTCAAATCACGAACATGTGGACTCCATGAAAGTCTTTTATCCAATAAAAGACCCAAAAATCTCACATTATCCGCGGTTTGAAGCCGCGTACCATCAAGATAAAGAATAGGTTCCTGGTGTTGCCTGCGACGACTAAATGCTATACACTGGGTCTTCGAAGCCGAAAACTTGAAGCCCGTAGATTTGGTCCATTCTTGCAATTTATTAATTACCAATTGTAGGGATCTTTCCACTGTTGCCATACTTCTAGCAGCCATATATATACAAAAATCGTCTACAAACAGGGAACAGTGGACCGGTGACTGTACGTTTGAAGTGACGCTGTTAATGGCAACAGCAAACAGCGTCACACTCAAAACGCCACCCTGTGGTACACCATTCTCTAGTTCGTAATGATACAAGCAGAGTATAATTCCTTGGCTAAATATATTCAATACAATACTGCTGATATTATATACAGGCAGAGTGTAATTCCTTGGCTAAACATATTCAATACCATACTCCTAATACTATATACAGGCAGAGTATAATTCCTTGTCTAAATATATTCAATACCATACTCCTGATACTATATACAGGCAGAGTATACTTCCTTGGCTAAATATATTCAATACCATACTGCTGATATTATATACAGGCAGAGTGTAATTCCTTGGCTAAACATATTCAATACCATACTCCTGATACTATATACAGGCAGAGTATAATTCCTTGTCTAAATATATTCAATACCATACTCCTGATACTATATACAGGCAGAGTATAATTCCTTGTCTAAATATATTCAATACCATACTCCTGATACTATATACAGGCAGAGTATAATTCCTTGTCTAAATATATTCAATACCATACTCCTGATACTATATACAGGCAGAGTATAATTCCTTGTCTAAATATATTCAATACCATACTCCTGATACTATATACAGGCAGAGTATACTTCCTTGGCTAAATATATTCAATACCATACTGCTGATATTATATACAGGCAGAGTGTAATTCCTTGGCTAAACATATTCAATACCATACTCCTGATACTATATACAGGCAGAGTATAATTCCTTGTCTAAATATATTCAATACCATACTCCTGATACTATATACAGGCAGAGTATAATTCCTTGTCTAAATATATTCAATACCATACTCCTGATACTATATACAGGCAGAGTATAATTCCTTGTCTAAATATATTCAATACCATACTCCTGATACTATATACAGGCAGAGTATACTTCCTTGGCTAAATATATTCAATACCATACTGCTGATATTATATACAGGCAGAGTGTAATTCCTTGGCTAAACATATTCAATACCATACTCCTGATACTATATACAGGCAGAGTATAATTCCTTGTCTAAATATATTCAATACCATACTCCTGATACTATATACAGGCAGAGTATACTTCCTTGGCTAAATATATTCAATACCATACTCCTGATACTATATACAAGCAGAGTATAATTCCTTGTCTAAATATATTCAATACAATACTGCTGATACTATATACAGGCAGAGTATAATTCCTTGTCTAAATATATTCAATACCATACTGCTGATACTATATACAGGCAGAGTATAATTCCTTGTCTAAATATATTCAATACCATACTGCTGATACTATATACAGGCAGAGTATAATTCCTTGTCTAAATATATTCAATACCATACTGCTGATACTATATACAGGCAGAGTATAATTCCTTGTCTAAATATATTCAATACAATACTGCTGATACTATATACAGGCAGAGTATAATTCCTTGTCTAAATATATTCAATACAATACTGCTGATACTATATACAGGCAGAGTATAATTCCTTGTCTAAATATATTCAATACAATACTGCTGATACTATATACAGGCAGAGTATAATTCCTTGGCTAAATATATTCAATGCGATACTCCTGATACTATATACAGGCAGAGTAAAATTCCTTGTCTAAATATATTCAATACCATACTCCTGATACTATATACAGGCAGAGTATAATTCCTTGTCTAAATATATTCAATACCATACTCCTGATACTATATACAGGCAGAGTATAATTCCTTGTCTAAATATATTCAATACATCACTGCTGATACTATATACAGGCAGAGTATAATTCCTTGTCTAAATATATTCAATACATCACTGCTGATACTATATACAGGCAGAGTATAATTCCTTGTCTAAATATATTCAATACCATACTCCTGATACTATATACAGGCAGAGTATACTTCCTTGTCTAAATATATTCAATACCATACTCCTGATACTATATACAGGCAGAGTATAATTCCTTGTCTAATTATATTCAATACCATACTCCTGATACTATATACAGGCAGAGTATACTTCCTTGTCTAAATATATTCAATACAATACTGCTGATACTATATACAGGCAGAGTATAATTCCTTGGCTAAATATATTCAATACGATACTGCTGATATTATATACAGGCAGAGTATAATTCCTTGTCTAAATATATTCAATACGATACTGCTGATATTATATACAGGCAGAGTATAATTCCTTGGCTAAATATATTCAATACAATACTGCTGATACTATATACAGGCAGAGTATAATTCCTTGGCTAAATATATTCAATACCATACTCCTGCTATTATATACAGGCAGAGTGTAATTCCTTGGCTAAATATATTCAATACCATACTCCTGATACTATATACAGGCAGAGTATACTTCCTTGGCTAAATATATTCAATACCATACTCCTGATACTATATACAGGCAGAGTATAATTCCTTGGCTAAATATATTCAATACCATACTCCTGATACTATATACAGGCAGAGTATAATTCCTTGTCTAAATATATTCAATACCATACTCCTGATACTATATACAGGCAGAGTATAATTCCTTGTCTAAATATATTCAATACCATACTCCTGATACTATATACAGGCAGAGTATAATTCCTTGTCTAAATATATTCAATACCATACTCCTGATACTATATACAGGCAGAGTATACTTCCTTGGCTAAATATAATCAATACCATACTCCTGATGCTATATACAGGCAGAGTATAATTCCTTGTCTAAATATATTCAATACCATACTCCTGATACTATATACAGGCAGAGTATAATTCCTTGTCTAAATATATTCAATACCATACTCCTGATACTATATACAGGCAGAGTATACTTCCTTGGCTAAATATATTCAATACCATACTCCTGATACTATATACAGGCAGAGTATAATTCCTTGTCTAAATATATTCAATACAATACTCCTGATACTATATACAGGCAGAGTATACTTCCTTGGCTAAATATATTCAATACCATACTCCTGATACTATATACAGGCAGAGTATAATTCCTTGTCTAAATATATTCAATACCATACTCCTGATACTATATACAGGCAGAGTATAATTCCTTGTCTAAATATATTCAATACCATACTCCTGATACTATATACAGGCAGAGTATACTTCCTTGGCTAAATATATTCAATACCATACTCCTGATACTATATACAGGCAGAGTATACTTCCTTGGCTAAATATATTCAATACCATACTCCTGATACTATATACAGGCAGAGTATAATTCCTTGTCTAAATATATTCAATACCATACTCCTGATACTATATACAGGCAGAGTATACTTCCTTGGCTAAATATATTCAATACCATACTCCTGATACTATATACAGGCAGAGTATAATTCCTTGGCTAAATATATTCAATACCATACTCCTGATACTATATACAGGCAGAGTATAATTCCTTGTCTAAATATATTCAATACAATACTCCTGATACTATATACAGGCAGAGTATACTTCCTTGGCTAAATATATTCAATACCATACTCCTGATACTATATACAGGCAGAGTATAATTCCTTGTCTAAATATATTCAATACAATACTCCTGATACTATATACAGGCAGAGTATACTTCCTTGGCTAAATATATTCAATACCATACTCCTGATACTATATACAGGCAGAGTATACTTCCTTGTCTAAATATATTCAATACAATACTCCTGATACTATATACAGGCAGAGTATACTTCCTTGGCTAAATATATTCAATACCATACTCCTGATACTATATACAGGCAGAGTATAATTCCTTGTCTAAATATATTCAATACAATACTCCTGATACTATATACAGGCAGAGTATACTTCCTTGGCTAAATATATTCAATACCATACTCCTGATACTATATACAGGCAGAGTATAATTCCTTGTCTAAATATATTCAATACAATACTCCTGATACTATATACAGGCAGAATATACTTCCTTGGCTAAATATATTCAATACCATACTCCTGATACTATATACAGGCAGAGTATAATTCCTTGTCTAAATATATTCAATACAATACTCCTGATACTATATACAGGCAGAGTATAATTCCTTGTCTAAATATATTCAATACCATACTCCTGATACTATATACAGGCAGAGTATAATTCCTTGTCTAAATATATTCAATACCATACTCCTGATACTATATACAGGCAGAGTATAATTCCTTGTCTAAATATATTCAATACCATACTCCTGATACTATATACAGGCAGAGTATAATTCCTTGGCTAAATATATTCAATACCATACTCCTGATACTATATACAGGCAGAGTATAATTCCTTGGCTAAATATATTCAATACCATACTCCTGATACTATATACAGGCAGAGTATAATTCCTTGGCTAAATATATTCAATACCATACTCCTGATACTATATACAGGCAGAGCATACTTCCTTGTCTAAATATATTCAATACCATACTCCTGATACTATATACAGGCAGAGTATAATTCCTTGTCTAAATATATTCAATACAATACTGCTGATATTATATACAGGCAGAGTATAATTCCTTGTCTAAATATATTCAATACCATACTCCTGATACTATATACAGGCAGAGTATACTTCCTTGGCTAAATATATTCAATACCATACTCCTGATACTATATACAGGCAGAGTATAATTCCTTGTCTAAATATATTCAATACAATACTCCTGATACTATATACAGGCAGAGTATACTTCCTTGGCTAAATATATTCAATACCATACTCCTGATACTATATACAGGCAGAGTATAATTCCTTGTCTAAATATATTCAATACCATACTCCTGATACTATATACAGGCAGAGTATAATTCCTTGTCTAAATATATTCAATACCATACTCCTGATACTATATACAGGCAGAGTATACTTCCTTGGCTAAATATATTCAATACCATACTCCTGATACTATATACAGGCAGAGTATACTTCCTTGGCTAAATATATTCAATACCATACTCCTGATACTATATACAGGCAGAGTATAATTCCTTGTCTAAATATATTCAATACCATACTCCTGATACTATATACAGGCAGAGTATACTTCCTTGGCTAAATATATTCAATACCATACTCCTGATACTATATACAGGCAGAGTATAATTCCTTGGCTAAATATATTCAATACCATACTCCTGATACTATATACAGGCAGAGTATAATTCCTTGTCTAAATATATTCAATACAATACTCCTGATACTATATACAGGCAGAGTATACTTCCTTGGCTAAATATATTCAATACCATACTCCTGATACTATATACAGGCAGAGTATAATTCCTTGGCTAAATATATTCAATACCATACTCCTGATACTATATACAGGCAGAGTATAATTCCTTGTCTAAATATATTCAATACAATACTCCTGATACTATATACAGGCAGAGTATACTTCCTTGGCTAAATATATTCAATACCATACTCCTGATACTATATACAGGCAGAGTATAATTCCTTGTCTAAATATATTCAATACAATACTCCTGATACTATATACAGGCAGAGTATACTTCCTTGGCTAAATATATTCAATACCATACTCCTGATACTATATACAGGCAGAGTATACTTCCTTGTCTAAATATATTCAATACAATACTCCTGATACTATATACAGGCAGAGTATACTTCCTTGGCTAAATATATTCAATACCATACTCCTGATACTATATACAGGCAGAGTATAATTCCTTGTCTAAATATATTCAATACAATACTCCTGATACTATATACAGGCAGAGTATACTTCCTTGGCTAAATATATTCAATACCATACTCCTGATACTATATACAGGCAGAGTATAATTCCTTGTCTAAATATATTCAATACAATACTCCTGATACTATATACAGGCAGAATATACTTCCTTGGCTAAATATATTCAATACCATACTCCTGATACTATATACAGGCAGAGTATAATTCCTTGTCTAAATATATTCAATACAATACTCCTGATACTATATACAGGCAGAGTATAATTCCTTGTCTAAATATATTCAATACCATACTCCTGATACTATATACAGGCAGAGTATAATTCCTTGTCTAAATATATTCAATACCATACTCCTGATACTATATACAGGCAGAGTATAATTCCTTGTCTAAATATATTCAATACCATACTCCTGATACTATATACAGGCAGAGTATAATTCCTTGGCTAAATATATTCAATACCATACTCCTGATACTATATACAGGCAGAGTATAATTCCTTGGCTAAATATATTCAATACCATACTCCTGATACTATATACAGGCAGAGTATAATTCCTTGGCTAAATATATTCAATACCATACTCCTGATACTATATACAGGCAGAGCATACTTCCTTGTCTAAATATATTCAATACCATACTCCTGATACTATATACAGGCAGAGTATAATTCCTTGTCTAAATATATTCAATACAATACTGCTGATATTATATACAGGCAGAGTATAATTCCTTGTCTAAATATATTCAATACCATACTCCTGATACTATATACAGGCAGAGTATACTTCCTTGGCTAAATATATTCAATACCATACTCCTGATACTATATACAGGCAGAGTATAATTCCTTGTCTAAATATATTCAATACAATACTCCTGATACTATATACAGGCAGAGTATACTTCCTTGGCTAAATATATTCAATACCATACTCCTGATACTATATACAGGCAGAGTATAATTCCTTGTCTAAATATATTCAATACCATACTCCTGATACTATATACAGGCAGAGTATAATTCCTTGTCTAAATATATTCAATACCATACTCCTGATACTATATACAGGCAGAGTATACTTCCTTGGCTAAATATATTCAATACCATACTCCTGATACTATATACAGGCAGAGTATACTTCCTTGGCTAAATATATTCAATACCATACTCCTGATACTATATACAGGCAGAGTATAATTCCTTGTCTAAATATATTCAATACCATACTCCTGATACTATATACAGGCAGAGTATACTTCCTTGGCTAAATATATTCAATACCATACTCCTGATACTATATACAGGCAGAGTATAATTCCTTGGCTAAATATATTCAATACCATACTCCTGATACTATATACAGGCAGAGTATAATTCCTTGTCTAAATATATTCAATACAATACTCCTGATACTATATACAGGCAGAGTATACTTCCTTGGCTAAATATATTCAATACCATACTCCTGATACTATATACAGGCAGAGTATAATTCCTTGTCTAAATATATTCAATACAATACTCCTGATACTATATACAGGCAGAGTATACTTCCTTGGCTAAATATATTCAATACCATACTCCTGATACTATATACAGGCAGAGTATACTTCCTTGTCTAAATATATTCAATACAATACTCCTGATACTATATACAGGCAGAGTATACTTCCTTGGCTAAATATATTCAATACCATACTCCTGATACTATATACAGGCAGAGTATAATTCCTTGTCTAAATATATTCAATACAATACTCCTGATACTATATACAGGCAGAGTATACTTCCTTGGCTAAATATATTCAATACCATACTCCTGATACTATATACAGGCAGAGTATAATTCCTTGTCTAAATATATTCAATACAATACTCCTGATACTATATACAGGCAGAATATACTTCCTTGGCTAAATATATTCAATACCATACTCCTGATACTATATACAGGCAGAGTATAATTCCTTGTCTAAATATATTCAATACAATACTCCTGATACTATATACAGGCAGAGTATAATTCCTTGTCTAAATATATTCAATACCATACTCCTGATACTATATACAGGCAGAGTATAATTCCTTGTCTAAATATATTCAATACCATACTCCTGATACTATATACAGGCAGAGTATAATTCCTTGTCTAAATATATTCAATACCATACTCCTGATACTATATACAGGCAGAGTATAATTCCTTGGCTAAATATATTCAATACCATACTCCTGATACTATATACAGGCAGAGTATAATTCCTTGGCTAAATATATTCAATACCATACTCCTGATACTATATACAGGCAGAGTATAATTCCTTGGCTAAATATATTCAATACCATACTCCGGATACTATATACAGGCAGAGCATACTTCCTTGTCTAAATATATTCAATACCATACTCCTGATACTATATACAGGCAGAGTATAATTCCTTGTCTAAATATATTCAATACAATACTGCTGATATTATATACAGGCAGAGTATAATTCCTTGTCTAAATATATTCAATACCATACTCCTGATACTATATACAGGCAGAGTATAATTCCTTGGCTAAATATATTCAATACCATACTCCTGATACTATATACAGGCAGAGTATAATTCCTTGTCTAAATATATTCAATACAATACTGCTGATATTATATACAGGCAGAGTATAATTCCTTGTCTAAATATATTCAATACCATACTCCTGATACTATATACAGGCAGAGTATAATTCCTTGTCTAAATATATTCAATACCATACTCCTGATACTATATACAGGCAGAGTATAATTCCTTGTCTAAATTTATTCAATACCATACTCCTGATACTATATACAGGCAGAGTATAATTCCTTGGCTAAATATATTCAATACAATACTGCTGATATTATATACAGGCAGAGTATAATTCCTTGTCTAAATATATCCAATACCATACTCCTGATACTATATACAGGCAGAGTATAATTCCTTGTCTAAATATATTCAATACAATACTGCTGATACTATATACAGGCAGAGTATAATTCCTTGTCTAAATATATTCAATACAATACTCCTGATACTATATACAGGCAGAGTATACTTCCTTGTCTAAATATATTCAATACATCACTGCTGATACTATATACAGGCAGAGTATAATTCCTTGTCTAAATATATTCAATACATCACTGCTGATACTATATACAGGCAGAGTATAATTCCTTGTCTAAATATATTCAATACAATACTGCTGATACTATATACAGGCAGAGTATAATTCCTTGTCTAAATATATTCAATACATCACTGCTGATACTATATACAGGCAGAGTATAATTCCTTGTCTAAATATATTCAATACAATACTGCTGATACTATATACAGGCAGAGTATAATTCCTTGTCTAAATATATTCAATACATCACTGCTGATACTATATACAGGCAGAGTATAATTCCTTGTCTAAATATATTCAATACAATACTGCTGATACTATATACAGGCAGAGTATAATTCCTTGTCTAAATATATTCAATACATCACTGCTGATACTATATACAGGCAGAGTATAATTCCTTGTCTAAATATATTCAATACATCACTGCTGATACTATATACAGGCAGAGTATAATTCCTTGTCTAAATATATTCAATACAATACTGCTGATACTATATACAGGCAGAGTATAATTCCTTGTCTAAATATATTCAATACATCACTGCTGATACTATATACAGGCAGAGTATAATTCCTTGTCTAAATATATTCAATACAATACTGCTGATACTATATACAGGCAGAGTATAATTCCTTGTCTAAATATATTCAAAACATCACTGCTGATACTATATACAGGCAGAGTATAATTCCTCGTCTAAATATATTCAATACAATACTCCTGATACTATATACAGGCAGAGTATAATTCCTTGTCTAAATATATTCAATACATCACTGCTGATACTATATACAGGCAGAGTATAATTCCTTGTCTAAATATATTCAATACCATACTCCTGATACTATATACAGGCAGAGTATAATTCCTTGTCTAAATATATTCAATACATCACTGCTGATACTATATACAGGCAGAGTATAATTCCTTGTCTAAATATATTCAATACCATACTCCTGAAACTATATACAGGCAGAGTATAATTCCTTGGCTAAATATATTCAATACATCACTGCTGATACTATATACAGGCAGAGTATAATTCCTTGTCTAAATATATTCAATACCATACTCCTGATACTATATACAGGCAGAGTATAATTCCTTGTCTAAATATATTCAATACAATACTGCTGATACTATATACAGGCAGAGTATAATTCCTTGTCTAAATATATTCAATACATCACTGCTGATACTATATACAGGCAGAGTATAATTCCTTGTCTAAATATATTCAATACAATACTGCTGATACTATATACAGGCAGAGTATAATTCCTTGTCTAAATATATTCAATACATCACTGCTGATACTATATACAGGCAGAGTATAATTCCTTGTCTAAATATATTCAATACAATACTGCTGATACTATATACAGGCAGAGTATAATTCCTTGTCTAAATATATTCAATACATCACTGCTGATACTATATACAGGCAGAGTATAATTCCTTGTCTAAATATATTCAATACAATACTCCTGATACTATATACAGGCAGAGTATAATTCCTTGGCTAAATATATTCAATACCATACTCCTGATACTATATACAGGCAGAGTATAATTCCTTGGCTAAATATATTCAATACCATACTCCTGATACTATATACAGGCAGAGAATAATTCCTTGTCTAAATATATTCAATACATCACTGCTGATACTATATACAGGCAGAGTATACTTCCTTGTCTAAATATATCCAATACATCACTGCTGATACTATATACAGGCAGAGTATACTTCCTTGTCTAAATATATTCAATACATCACTGCTGATACTATATACAGGCAGAGTATAATTCCTTGTCTAAATATATTCAATACATCACTGCTGATACTATATACAGGCAGAGTATACTTCCTTGGCTAAATATATTCAATACATCACTGCAGATACTATATACAGGCAGAGTATACTTCCTTGGCTAAATATATTCAATACAATACTGCTGATACTATATACAGGCAGAGTATAATTCCTTGTCTAAATATATTCAATACATCACTGCTGATACTATATACAGGCAGAGTATAATTCCTTGTCTAAATATATTCAATACAATACTGCTGATACTATATACAGGCAGAGTATAATTCCTTGTCTAAATATATTCAATACATCACTGCTGATACTATATACAGGCAGAGTATAATTCCTTGTCTAAATATATTCAATACATCACTGCTGATACTATATACAGGCAGAGTATAATTCCTTGTCTAAATATATTCAATACAATACTGCTGATACTATATACAGGCAGAGTATAATTCCTTGTCTAAATATATTCAATACATCACTGCTGATACTATATACAGGCAGAGTATAATTCCTTGTCTAAATATATTCAATACAATACTGCTGATACTATATACAGGCAGAGTATAATTCCTTGTCTAAATATATTCAATACATCACTGCTGATACTATATACAGGCAGAGTATAATTCCTTGTCTAAATATATTCAATACAATACTCCTGATACTATATACAGGCAGAGTATAATTCCTTGTCTAAATATATTCAATACATCACTGCTGATACTATATACAGGCAGAGTATAATTCCTTGTCTAAATATATTCAATACCATACTCCTGATACTATATACAGGCAGAGTATAATTCCTTGTCTAAATATATTCAATACATCACTGCTGATACTATATACAGGCAGAGTATAATTCCTTGGCTAAATATATTCAATACCATACTCCTGATACTATATACAGGCAGAGTATAATTCCTTGTCTAAATATATTCAATACATCACTGCTGATACTATATACAGGCAGAGTATACTTCCTTGTCTAAATATATTCAATACAATACTGCTGATACTATATACAGGCAGAGAATAATTCCTTGTCTAAATATATTCAATACATCACTGCTGATACTATATACAGGCAGAGTATACTTCCTTGGCTAAATATATTCAATACATCACTGCTGATACTATATACAGGCAGAGTATACTTCCTTGGCTAAATATATTCAATACAATACTGCTGATACTATATACAGGCAGAGTATAATTCCTTGTCTAAATATATTCAATACATCACTGCTGATACTATATACAGGCAGAGTATACTTCCTTGGCTAAATATATTCAATACCATACTGCTGATACTATATACAGGCAGAGTATACTTCCTTGTCTAAATATATTCAATACATCACTGCTGATACTATATACAGGCAGAGTATACTTCCTTGTCTAAATATATTCAATACATCACTGCTGATACTATATACAGGCAGAGTATACTTCCTTGGCTAAATATATTCAATACATCACTGCTGATACTATATACAGGCAGAGTATACTTCCTTGGCTAAATATATTCAATACATCACTGCTGATACTATATACAGGCAGAGTATAATTCCTTGTCTAAATATATTCAATACATCACTGCTGATACTATATACAGGCAGAGTATACTTCCTTGGCTAAATATATTCAATACATCACTGCTGATACTATATACAGGCAGAGTATACTTCCTTGGCTAAATATATTCAATACATCACTGCTGATACTATATACAGGCAGAGTATACTTCCTTGGCTAAATATATTCAATACATCACTGCTGATACTATATACAGGCAGAGTATAATTCCTTGTCTAAATATATTCAATACAATACTGCTGATACTATATACAGGCAGAGTATACTTCCTTGTCTAAATATATTCAATACATCACTGCTGATACTATATACAGGCAGAGTATACTTCCTTGTCTAAATATATTCAATACATCACTGCTGATACTATATACAGGCAGAGTATACTTCCTTGGCTAAATATATTCAATACAATACTGCTGATACTATATACAGGCAGAGTATACTTCCTTGTCTAAATATATTCAATACCATACTGCTGATACTATATACAGGCAGAGAATAATTCCTTGTCTAAATATATTCAATACATCACTGCTGATACTATATACAGGCAGAGTATAATTCCTTGTCTAAATATATTCAATACATCACTGCTGATACTATATACAGGCAGAGTATACTTCCTTGGCTAAATATATTCAATACATCACTGCTGATACTATATACAGGCAGAGTATACTTCCTTGGCTAAATATATTCAATACAATACTGCTGATACTATATACAGGCAGAGTATAATTCCTTGTCTAAATATATTCAATACATCACTGCTGATACTATATACAGGCAGAGTATACTTCCTTGGCTAAATATATTCAATACAATACTGCTGATACTATATACAGGCAGAGAATAATTCCTTGTCTAAATATATTCAATACATCACTGCTGATACTATATACAGGCAGAGTATAATTCCTTGTCTAAATATATTCAATACATCACTGCTGATACTATATACAGGCAGAGTATACTTCCTTGGCTAAATATATTCAATACAATACTGCTGATACTATATACAGGCAGAGTATAATTCCTTGTCTAAATATATTCAATACATCACTGCTGATACTATATACAGGCAGAGTATAATTCCTTGTCTAAATATATCCAATTTAATACTGCTGATATTATATACAGGCAGAGTATACTTCCTTGTCTAAATATATTCAATACATCACTGCTGATACTATATACAGGCAGAGTATAATTCCTTGTCTAAATATATTCAATACAATACTGCTGATACTATATACAGGCAGAGTATAATTCCTTGTCTAAATATATTCAATACATCACTGCTGATACTATATACAGGCAGAGTATAATTCCTTGTCTAAATATATTCAATACAATACTGCTGATACTATATACAGGCAGAGTATAATTCCTTGTCTAAATATATTCAATACATCACTGCTGATACTATATACAGGAAGAGTATACTTCCTTGTCTAAATATATTCAATACATCACTGCTGATACTATATACAGGCAGAGTATACTTCCTTGGCTAAATATATTCAATACAATACTGCTGATACTATATACAGGCAGAGTATACTTCCTTGTCTAAATATATTCAATACCATACTGCTGATACTATATACAGGCAGAGAATAATTCCTTGTCTAAATATATTCAATACATCACTGCTGATACTATATACAGGCAGAGTATAATTCCTTGTCTAAATATATCCAATACAATACTGCTGATACTATATACAGGCAGAGTATAATTCCTTGGCTAAATATATTCAATACCATACTCCTGATACTATATACAGGCAGAGTATAATTCCTTGTCTAAATATATTCAATACATCACTGCTGATACTATATACAGGCAGAGTATACTTCCTTGTCTAAATATATTCAATACAATACTGCTGATACTATATACAGGCAGAGAATAATTCCTTGTCTAAATATATTCAATACATCACTGCTGATACTATATACAGGCAGAGTATACTTCCTTGGCTAAATATATTCAATACATCACTGCTGATACTATATACAGGCAGAGTATACTTCCTTGGCTAAATATATTCAATACAATACTGCTGATACTATATACAGGCAGAGTATAATTCCTTGTCTAAATATATTCAATACATCACTGCTGATACTATATACAGGCAGAGTATAATTCCTTGTCTAAATATATCCAATATAATACTGCTGATATTATATACAGGCAGAGTATACTTCCTTGTCTAAATATATTCAATACATCACTGCTGATACTATATACAGGCAGAGTATAATTCCTTGTCTAAATATATTCAATACAATACTGCTGATACTATATACAGGCAGAGTATAATTCCTTGTCTAAATATATTCAATACATCACTGCTGATACTATATACAGGCAGAGTATAATTCCTTGTCTAAATATATTCAATACAATACTGCTGATACTATATACAGGCAGAGTATAATTCCTTGTCTAAATATATTCAATACATCACTGCTGATACTATATACAGGCAGAGTATAATTCCTTGTCTAAATATATTCAATACATCACTGCTGATACTATATACAGGCAGAGTATAATTCCTTGGCTAAATATATTCAATACATCACTGCTGATACTATATACAGGCAGAGTATAATTCCTTGTCTAAATATATTCAATACATCACTGCTGATACTATATACAGGCAGAGTATAATTCCTTGTCTAAATATATTCAATACAATACTGCTGATACTATATACAGGCAGAGTATACTTCCTTGTCTAAATATATTCAATACATCACTGCTGATACTATATACAGGCAGAGTATAATTCCTTGTCTAAATATATTCAATACATCACTGCTGATACTATATACAGGCAGAGTATAATTCCTTGTCTAAATATATTCAATACATCACTGCTGATACTATATACAGGCAGAGTATAATTCCTTGGCTAAATATATTCAATACCATACTCCTGATACTATATACAGGCAGAGTATAATTCCTTGTCTAAATATATTCAATACATCACTGCTGATACTATATACAGGCAGAGTATAATTCCTTGGCTAAATATATTCAATACCATACTCCTGATACTATATACAGGCAGAGTATAATTCCTTGTCTAAATATATTCAATACATCACTGCTGATACTATATACAGGCAGAGTATAATTCCTTGGCTAAATATATTCAATACCATACTCCTGATACTATATACAGGCAGAGTATAATTCCTTGTCTAAATATATTCAATACATCACTGCTGATACTATATACAGGCAGAGTATAATTCCTTGGCTAAATATATTCAATACATCACTGCTGATACTATATACAGGCAGAGTATAATTCCTTGGCTAAATATATTCAATACCATACTCCTGATACTATATACAGGCAGAGTATAATTCCTTGTCTAAATATATTCAATACATCACTGCTGATACTATATACAGGCAGAGTATAATTCCTTGGCTAAATATATTCAATACCATACTCCTGATACTATATACAGGCAGAGTATAATTCCTTGTCTAAATATATTCAATACATCACTGCTGATACTATATACAGGCAGAGTATAATTCCTTGTCTAAATATATTCAATACATCACTGCTGATACTATATACAGGCAGAGTATAATTCCTTGGCTAAATATATTCAATACCATACTCCTGATACTATATACAGGCAGAGTATAATTCCTTGTCTAAATATATTCAATACATCACTGCTGATACTATATACAGGCAGAGTATAATTCCTTGGCTAAATATATTCAATACCATACTCCTGATACTATATACAGGCAGAGTATAATTCCTTGTCTAAATATATTCAATACATCACTGCTGATACTATATACAGGCAGAGTATAATTCCTTGGCTAAATATATTCAATACCATACTCCTGATACTATATACAGGCAGAGTATAATTCCTTGTCTAAATATATTCAATACATCACTGCTGATACTATATACAGGCAGAGTATAATTCCTTGGCTAAATATATTCAATACATCACTGCTGATACTATATACAGGCAGAGTATACTTCCTTGTCTAAATATATTCAATACATCACTGCTGATACTATTTACAGGCAGAGTATAATTCCTTGTCTAAATATATTCAATACATCACTGCTGATACTATATACAGGCAGAGTATACTTCCTTGTCTAAATATATTCAATACATCACTGCTGATACTATATACAGGCAGAGTATAATTCCTTGTCTAAATATATTCAATACAATACTGCTGATACTATATACAGGCAGAGTATAATTCCTTGTCTAAATATATTCAATACATCACTGCTGATACTATATACAGGCAGAGTATACTTCCTTATCTAAATATATTCAATACAATACTGCTGATACTATATACAGGCAGAGTATAATTCCTTGTCTAAATATATTCAATACATCACTGCTGATACTATATACAGGCAGAGTATACTTCCTTATCTAAATATATTCAATACAATACTGCTGATACTATATACAGGCAGAGTATAATTCCTTGTCTAAATATATTCAATACATCACTGCTGATACTATATACAGGCAGAGTATACTTCCTTGTCTAAATATATTCAATACATCACTGCTGATACTATATACAGGCAGAGTATAATTCCTTGTCTAAATATATTCAATACATCACTGCTGATACTATATACAGGCAGAGTATAATTCCTTGTCTAAATATATTCAATACATCACTGCTGATACTATATACAGGCAGAGTATAATTCCTTGTCTAAATATATTCAATACATCACTGCTGATACTATATACAGGCAGAGTATAATTCCTTGTCTAAATATATTCAATACATCACTGCTGATACTATATACAGGCAGAGTATACTTCCTTGTCTAAATATATTCAATACATCACTGCTGATACTATATACAGGCAGAGTATAATTCCTTGTCTAAATATATTCAATACATCACTGCTGATACTATATACAGGCAGAGTATAATTCCTTGGCTAAATATATTCAATACATCACTGCTGATACTATATACAGGCAGAGTATACTTCCTTGTCTAAATATATTCAATACAATACTGCTGATACTATATACAGGCAGAGTATAATTCCTTGTCTAAATATATTCAATACATCACTGCTGATACTATATACAGGCAGAGTATAATTCCTTGTCTAAATATATTCAATACATCACTGCTGATACTATATACAGGCAGAGTATAATTCCTTGTCTAAATATATTCAATACATCACTGCTGATACTATATACAGGCAGAGTATAATTCCTTGTCTAAATATATTCAATACAATACTGCTGATACTATATACAGGCAGAGTATACTTCCTTGTCTAAATATATTCAATACATCACTGCTGATATTATATACAGGCAGAGTATAATTCCTTGTCTAAATATATTCAATACATCACTGCTGATACTATATACAGGCAGAGTATAATTCCTTGTCTAAATATATTCAATACATCACTGCTGATACTATATACAGGCAGAGTATAATTCCTTGTCTAAATATATTCAATACCATACTCCTGATACTATATACAGGCAGAGTATAATTCCTTGGCTAAATATATTCAATACATCACTGCTGATACTATATACAGGCAGAGTATACTTCCTTGTCTAAATGTATTCAATACATCACTGCTGATACTATATACAGGCAGAGTATAATTCCTTGTCTAAATATATTCAATACAATACTCCTGATACTATATACAGGCAGAGTATAATTCCTTGTCTAAATATATTCTATACAATACTGCTGATACTATATACAGGCAGAGTATAATTCCTTGTCTAAATATATTCAATACATCACTGCTGATACTATATACAGGCAGAGTATAATTCCTTGTCTAAATATATCCAATACATCACTGCTGATACTATATACAGGCAGAGTATAATTCCTTGTCTAAATATATTCAATACATCACTGCTGATACTATATACAGGCAGAGTATAATTCCTTGTCTAAATATATTCAATACATCACTGCTGATACTATATACAGGCAGAGTATAATTCCTTGTCTAAATATATTCAATACAATACTCCTGATACTATATACAGGCAGAGTATAATTCCTTGTCTAAATATATTCAATACAATACTCCTGATACTATATACAGGCAGAGTATAATTCCTTGTCTAAATATATTCTATACAATACTGCTGATACTATATACAGGCAGAGTATAATTCCTTGTCTAAATATATTCAATACATCACTGCTGATACTATATACAGGCAGAGTATAATTCCTTGTCTAAATATATTCAATACAATACTCCTGATACTATATACAGGCAGAGTATAATTCCTTGTCTAAATATATTCTATACAATACTGCTGATACTATATACAGGCAGAGTATAATTCCTTGTCTAAATATATTCAATACATCACTGCTGATACTATATACAGGCAGAGTATAATTCCTTGTCTAAATATATTCAATACATCACTGCTGATACTATATACAGGCAGAGTATAATTCCTTGTCTAAATATATTCAATACATCACTGCTGATACTATATACAGGCAGAGTATAATTCCTTGTCTAAATATATTCTATACAATACTGCTGATACTATATACAGGCAGAGTATAATTCCTTGTCTAAATATATTCAATACATCACTGCTGATACTATATACAGGCAGAGTATAATTCCTTGTCTAAATATATTCAATACAATACTGCTGATACTATATACAGGCAGAGTATAATTCCTTGTCTAAATATATTCTATACAATACTGCTGATACTATATACAGGCAGAGTATAATTCCTTGTCTAAATATATTCAATACATCACTGCTGATACTATATACAGGCAGAGTATAATTCCTTGTCTAAATATATTCTATACAATACTGCTGATACTATATACAGGCAGAGTATAATTCCTTGTCTAAATATATTCTATACAATACTGCTGATACTATATACAGGCAGAGTATAATTCCTTGTCTAAATATATTCAATACATCACTGCTGATACTATATACAGGCAGAGTATAATTCCTTGTCTAAATATATTCAATACAATACTCCTGATACTATATACAGGCAGAGTATAATTCCTTGTCTAAATATATTCTATACAATACTGCTGATACTATATACAGGCAGAGTATAATTCCTTGTCTAAATATATTCAATACATCACTGCTGATACTATATACAGGCAGAGTATAATTCCTTGTCTAAATATATTCAATACATCACTGCTGATACTATATACAGGCAGAGTATAATTCCTTGTCTAAATATATTCAATACATCACTGCTGATACTATATACAGGCAGAGTATAATTCCTTGTCTAAATATATTCAATACAATACTCCTGATACTATATACAGGCAGAGTATAATTCCTTGTCTAAATATATTCTATACAATACTGCTGATACTATATACAGGCAGAGTATAATTCCTTGTCTAAATATATTCAATACCATACTCCTGATACTATATACAGGCAGAGTATAATTCCTTGTCTAAATATATTCAATACCATACTGCTGATACTATATACAGGCAGAGTATAATTCCTTGTCTAAATATATTCAATACCATACTCCTGATACTATATACAGGCAGAGTATAATTCCTTGTCTAAATATATTCAATACAATACTGCTGATACTATATACAGGCAGAGTATAATTCCTTGTCTAAATATATCCAATACCATACTGCTGATACTATATACAGGCAGAGTATATCAATACAATACTGCTGATACTATATACAGGCAGAGTATAATTCCTTGGCTAATTATATCCAATACAATACTGCTGATACTATATACAGGCAGAGTATAATTCCTTGTCTAAATATATCCAATACCATACTGCTGATACTATATACAGGGAGAGTATATCAATACAATACTGCTGATACTATATACAGGCAGAGTATAATTCCCTGGCTAATTATATCCAATACAATACTGCTGATACTATATACAGGCAGAGTATAATTCCTTGGCTAAATATATCCAATACCATACTGCTGATACTATATACAGGCAGAGTATAATTCCTTGTCGAAATATATTCAATACAATACTGCTGATACTATATACAGGCAGAGTATAATTCCTTGTCTAAATATATTCAATACAATACTGCTGATACTATATACAGGCAGAGTATAATTCCTTGTCTAAATATATTCAATATCATACTCCTGATACTATATACAGGCAGAGTATAATTCCTTGTCTAAATATATTCAATACCATACTGCTGATACTATATACAGGCAGAGTATAATTCCTTGTCTAAATATATTCAATACCATACTGCTGATACTATATACAGGCAGAGTATAATTCCTTGTCTAAATATATTCAATACAATACTGCTGATACTATATACAGGCAGAGTATAATTCCTTGTCTAAATATATCCAATACCATACTGCTGATACTATATACAGGCAGAGTATATCAATACAATACTGCTGATACTATATACAGGCAGAGTATAATTCCTTGGCTAATTATATCCAATACAATACTGCTGATACTATATACAGGCAGAGTATAATTCCTTGTCTAAATATATTCAATACCATACTCCTGATACTATATACAGGCAGAGTATAATTCCTTGTCTAAATATATTCAATACCATACTGCTGATACTATATACAGGCAGAGTATAATTCCTTGTCTAAATATATTGAATACCATACTCCTGATACTATATACAGGCAGAGTATAATTCCTTGTCTAAATATATTCAATACAATACTGCTGATATTATATACAGGCAGGGTATAATTCCTTGTCTAAATATATTCAATACAATACTGCTGATATTATATACAGGCAGAGTATAATTCCTTGGCTAAATATATTCAAAACAATACTGCTGATACTATATACAGGCAGAGTATAATTCCTTGGCTAAATATATTCAATACAATACTGCTGATACTATATACAGGCAGAGTATAATTCCTTGGCTAAATATATTCAATACAATACTGCTGATATTATATACAGGCAGAGTATAATTCCTTGTCTAAATATATTCAATACAATACTGCTGATACTATATACAGGCAGAGTATAATTCCTTGTCTAAATATATTCAATACAATACTGCTGATACTATATACAGGCAGAGTATAATTCCTTGTCTAAATATATTCAATACCATACTCCTGATACTATATACAGGCAGAGTATAATTCCTTGTCTAAATATATTCAATACAATACTTCTGATACTATATACAGGCAGAGTATAATTCCTTGTCTAAATATATTCAATACCATACTCCTGATACTATATACAGGCAGAGTATAATTCCTTGTCTAAATATATTCAATACCATACTCCTGATACTATATACAGGCAGAGTATAATTCCTTGTCTAAATATATTCAATACAATACTGCTGATACTATATACAGGCAGAGTATAATTCCTTGTCTAAATATATTCAATACCATACTCCTGATACTATATACAGGCAGAGTATAATTCCTTGTCTAAATATATTCAATACAATACTGCTGATACTATATACAGGCAGAGTATAATTCCTTGGCTAAATATATTCAATACCATACTCCTGATACTATATACAGGCAGAGTATAATTCCTTGGCTAAATATATTCAATACCATACTCCTGATACTATATACAGGCAGAGTATAATTCCTTGGCTAAATATATTCAATACCATACTCCTGATACTATATACAGGCAGAGTATAATTCCTTGTCTAAATATATTCAATACCATACTCCTGATACTATATACAGGCAGAGTATAATTCCTTGGCTAAATATATTCAATACCATACTCCTGATACTATATACAGGCAGAGTATAATTCCTTGTCTAAATATATTCAATACCATACTCCTGATACTATATACAGGCAGAGTATAATTCCTTGGCTAAATATATTCAATACAATACTGCTGATACTATATACAGGCAGAGTATAATTCCTTGGCTAAATATATTCAATACCATACTCCTGATACTATATACAGGCAGAGTATACTTCCTTGGCTAAATATATTCAATACCATACTCCTGATACTATATACAGGCAGAGTATAATTCCTTGTCTAAATATATTCAATACAATACTCCTGATACTATATACAGGCAGAGTATAATTCCTTATCTAAATATATTCAATACCATACTCCTGATACTATATACAGGCAGAGTATAATTCCTTGTCTAAATATATTCAATACCATACTCCTGATACTATATACAGGCAGAGTATAATTCCTTGGCTAAATATATTCAATACCATACTCCTGATACTATATACAGGCAGAGTATAATTCCTTGTCTAAATATATTCAATACCATACTCCTGATACTATATACAGGCAGAGTATAATTCCTTGGCTAAATATATTCAATACCATACTCCTGATATTATATTCAGGCAGAGTATAATTCCTTGGCTAAATATATCCAATACCATACTCCTGATACTATATACAGGCAGAGTATAATTCCTTGTCTAAATATATTCAATACCATACTCCTGATACTATATACAGGCAGAGTATAATTCCTTGGCTAAATATATTCAATACCATACTCCTGATACTATATACAGGCAGAGTATAATTCCTTGTCTAAATATATTCAATACCATACTCCTGATACTATATACAGGCAGAGTATAATTCCTTGGCTAAATATATTCAATACCATACTCCTGATATTATATACAGGCAGAGTATAATTCCTTGGCTAAATATATCCAATACCATACTCCTGATACTATATACAGGCAGAGTATAATTCCTTGTCTAAATATATTCAATACATCACTGCTGATACTATATTCAGGCAGAGTATAATTCCTTGTCTAAATATATTCAATACAATACTGCTGATACTATATACAGGCAGAGTATAATTCCTTGTCTAAATATATTTAATACAATACTGCTGATACTATATACAGGCAGAGTATAATTCCTTGTCTAAATATATTCAATACCATACTCCTGATACTATATACAGGCAGAGTATAATTCCTTGTCTAAATATATTCAATACCATACTGCTGATACTATATACAGGCAGAGTATAATTCCTTGTCTAAATATATTCAATACCATACTGCTGATACTATATACAGGCAGAGTATAATTCCTTGTCTAAATATATTCAATACAATACTGCTGATACTATATACAGGCAGAGTATAATTCCTTGTCTAAATATATCCAATACCATACTGCTGATACTATATACAGGCAGAGTATAATTCCTTGGCTAATTATATCCAATACAATACTGCTGATACTATATACAGGCAGAGTATAATTCCTTGTCTAAATATATTCAATACCATACTCCTGATACTATATACAGGCAGAGTATAATTCCTTGTCTAAATATATTCAATACCATACTCCTGATACTATATACAGGCAGAGTATAATTCCTTGTCTAAATATATTCAATACAATACTGCTGATACTATATACAGGCAGAGTATAATTCCTTGTCTAAATATATTCAATACCATACTCCTGATACTATATACAGGCAGAGTATAATTCCTTGTCTAAATATATTCAATACAATACTGCTGATATTATATACAGGCAGGGTATAATTCCTTGTCTAAATATATTCAATACAATACTGCTGATATTATATACAGGCAGAGTATAATTCCTTGGCTAAATATATTCAAAACAATACTGCTGATACTATATACAGGCAGAGTATAATTCCTTGGCTAAATATATTCAATACAATACTGCTGATACTATATACAGGCAGAGTATAATTCCTTGGCTAAATATATTCAATACAATACTGCTGATATTATATACAGGCAGAGTATAATTCCTTGTCTAAATATATTCAATACAATACTGCTGATACTATATACAGGCAGAGTATAATTCCTTGTCTAAATATATTCAATACAATACTGCTGATACTATATACAGGCAGAGTATAATTCCTTGTCTAAATATATTCAATACCATACTCCTGATACTATATACAGGCAGAGTATAATTCCTTGTCTAAATATATTCAATACAATACTTCTGATACTATATACAGGCAGAGTATAATTCCTTGTCTAAATATATTCAATACCATACTCCTGATACTATATACAGGCAGAGTATAATTCCTTGTCTAAATATATTCAATACCATACTCCTGATACTATATACAGGCAGAGTATAATTCCTTGTCTAAATATATTCACTACAATACTGCTGATACTATATACAGGCAGAGTATAATTCCTTGTCTAAATATATTCAATACCATACTCCTGATACTATATACAGGCAGAGTATAATTCCTTGTCTAAATATATTCAATACAATACTGCTGATACTATATACAGGCAGAGTATAATTCCTTGGCTAAATATATTCAATACCATACTCCTGATACTATATACAGGCAGAGTATAATTCCTTGGCTAAATATATTCAATACCATACTCCTGATACTATATACAGGCAGAGTATAATTCCTTGGCTAAATATATTCAATACCATACTCCTGATACTATATACAGGCAGAGTATAATTCCTTGTCTAAATATATTCAATACCATACTCCTGATACTATATACAGGCAGAGTATAATTCCTTGGCTAAATATATTCAATACCATACTCCTGATACTATATACAGGCAGAGTATAATTCCTTGTCTAAATATATTCAATACCATACTCCTGATACTATATACAGGCAGAGTATAATTCCTTGGCTAAATATATTCAATACAATACTGCTGATACTATATACAGGCAGAGTATAATTCCTTGGCTAAATATATTCAATACCATACTCCTGATACTATATACAGGCAGAGTATACTTCCTTGGCTAAATATATTCAATACCATACTCCTGATACTATATACAGGCAGAGTATAATTCCTTGTCTAAATATATTCAATACAATACTCCTGATACTATATACAGGCAGAGTATAATTCCTTATCTAAATATATTCAATACCATACTCCTGATACTATATACAGGCAGAGTATAATTCCTTGTCTAAATATATTCAATACCATACTCCTGATACTATATACAGGCAGAGTATAATTCCTTGGCTAAATATATTCAATACCATACTCCTGATACTATATACAGGCAGAGTATAATTCCTTGTCTAAATATATTCAATACCATACTCCTGATACTATATACAGGCAGAGTATAATTCCTTGGCTAAATATATTCAATACCATACTCCTGATATTATATACAGGCAGAGTATAATTCCTTGGCTAAATATATCCAATACCATACTCCTGATACTATATACAGGCAGAGTATAATTCCTTGTCTAAATATATTCAATACCATACTCCTGATACTATATACAGGCAGAGTATAATTCCTTGGCTAAATATATTCAATACCATACTCCTGATACTATATACAGGCAGAGTATAATTCCTTGTCTAAATATATTCAATACCATACTCCTGATACTATATACAGGCAGAGTATAATTCCTTGGCTAAATATATTCAATACCATACTCCTGATATTATATACAGGCAGAGTATAATTCCTTGGCTAAATATATCCAATACCATACTCCTGATACTATATACAAGCAGAGTATAATTCCTTGTCTAAATATATTCAATACCATACTCCTGATACTATATACAGGCAGAGTATAATTCCTTGTCTAAATATATTCAATACCATACTGCTGATACTATATACAGGCAGAGTATAATTCCTTGGCTAAATATATTCAATACCATACTCCTGATACTATATACAGGCAGAGTATAATTCCTTGGCTAAATATATTCAATACCATACTCCTGATACTATATACAGGCAGAGTATAATTCCTTGGCTAAACATATTCAATACCATACTCCTGATACTATATACAGGCAGAGTATAATTCCTTGGCTAAATATATTCAATACCATACTCCTGATACTATATACAGGCAGAGTATAATTCCTTGTCTAAATATATTCAATACCATACTCCTGATACTATATACGAGCAGAGTATAATTCCTTGTCTAAATATATTCAATACCATACTCCTGATACTATATACAGGCAGAGTATAATTCCTTGGCTAAATATATTCAATACCATACTCCTGATATTATATACAGGCAGAGTATAATTCCTTGGCTAAATATATCCAATACCATACTCCTGATACTATATACAGGCAGAGTATAATTCCTTGTCTAAATATATTCAATACCATACTCCTGATATTATATACAGGCAGAGTATAATTCCTTGGCTAAATATATTCAATACCATACTCCTGATACTATATACAGGCAGAGTATAATTCCTTGGCTAAATATATTCAATACCATACTCCTGATACTATATACAGGCAGAGTATAATTCCTTGGCTAAATATATTCAATACCATACTCCTGATACTATATACAGGCAGAGTATAATTCCTTGTCTAAATATATTCAATACCATACTCCTGATACTATATACAGGCAGAGTATAATTCCTTGGCTAAATATATTCAATACCATACTCCTGATACTATATACAGGCAGAGTATAATTCCTTGGCTAAATATATTCAATACCATACTCCTGATACTATATACAGGCAGAGTATAATTCCTTGTCTAAATATATTCAATACCATACTCCTGATACTATATACAGGCAGAGTATAATTCCTTGGCTAAATATATTCAATACCATACTCCTGATACTATATACAGGCAGAGTATAATTCCTTGTCTAAATATATTCAATACCATACTCCTGATACTATATACAGGCAGAGTATAATTCCTTGGCTAAATATATTCAATACAATACTGCTGATACTATATACAGGCAGAGTATAATTCCTTGGCTAAATATATTCAATACCATACTCCTGATACTATATACAGGCAGAGTATACTTCCTTGGCTAAATATATTCAATACCATACTCCTGATACTATATACAGGCAGAGTATAATTCCTTGTCTAAATATATTCAATACAATACTCCTGATACTATATACAGGCAGAGTATAATTCCTTCTCTAAATATATTCAATACCATACTCCTGATACTATATACAGGCAGAGTATAATTCCTTGTCTAAATATATTCAATACCATACTCCTGATACTATATACAGGCAGAGTATAATTCCTTGGCTAAATATATTCAATACCATACTCCTGATACTATATACAGGCAGAGTATAATTCCTTGTCTAAATATATTCAATACCATACTCCTGATACTATATACAGGCAGAGTATAATTCCTTGGCTAAATATATTCAATACCATACTCCTGATATTATATACAGGCAGAGTATAATTCCTTGGCTAAATATATCCAATACCATACTCCTGATACTATATACAGGCAGAGTATAATTCCTTGTCTAAATATATTCAATACCATACTCCTGATACTATATACAGGCAGAGTATAATTCCTTGGCTAAATATATTCAATACAATACTGCTGATACTATATACAGGCAGAGTATAATTCCTTGGCTAAATATATTCAATACCATACTCCTGATACTATATACAGGCAGAGTATACTTCCTTGGCTAAATATATTCAATACCATACTCCTGATACTATATACAGGCAGAGTATAATTCCTTATCTAAATATATTCAATACCATACTCCTGATACTATATACAGGCAGAGTATAATTCCTTGTCTAAATATATTCAATACCATACTCCTGATACTATATACAGGCAGAGTATAATTCCTTGTCTAAATATATTCAATACCATACTCCTGATACTATATACAGGCAGAGTATAATTCCTTGGCTAAATATATTCAATACCATACTCCTGATACTATATACAGGCAGAGTATAATTCCTTGTCTAAATATATTCAATACCATACTCCTGATACTATATACAGGCAGAGTATAATTCCTTGGCTAAATATATTCAATACCATACTCCTGATATTATATACAGGCAGAGTATAATTCCTTGGCTAAATATATCCAATACCATACTCCTGATACTATATACAGGCAGAGTATAATTCCTTGTCTAAATATATTCAATACCATACTCCTGATACTATATACAGGCAGAGTATAATTCCTTGGCTAAATATATTCAATACCATACTCCTGATACTATATACAGGCAGAGTATAATTCCTTGTCTAAATATATTCAATACCATACTCCTGATACTATATACAGGCAGAGTATAATTCCTTGGCTAAATATATTCAATACCATACTCCTGATATTATATACAGGCAGAGTATAATTCCTTGGCTAAATATATCCAATACCATACTCCTGATACTATATACAGGCAGAGTATAATTCCTTGTCTAAATATATTCAATACCATACTCCTGATACTATATACAGGCAGAGTATAATTCCTTGTCTAAATATATTCAATACCATACTGCTGATACTATATACAGGCAGAGTATAATTCCTTGGCTAAATATATTCAATACCATACTCCTGATACTATATACAGGCAGAGTATAATTCCTTGGCTAAATATATTCAATACCATACTCCTGATACTATATACAGGCAGAGTATAATTCCTTGGCTAAATATATTCAATACCATACTCCTGATACTATATACAGGCAGAGTATAATTCCTTGGCTAAATATATTCAATACCATACTCCTGATACTATATACAGGCAGAGTATAATTCCTTGTCTAAATATATTCAATACCATACTCCTGATATTATATACAGGCAGAGTATAATTCCTTGTCTAAATATATTCAATACCATACTCCTGATACTATATATAGGCAGAGTATAATTCCTTGGCTAAATATATTCAATACCATACTCCTGATATTATATACAGGCAGAGTATAATTCCTTGGCTAAATATATCCAATACCATACTCCTGATACTATATACAGGCAGAGTATAATTCCTTGTCTAAATATTTTCAATACCATACTCCTGATATTATATACAGGCAGAGTATAATTCCTTGGCTAAATATATTCAATACCATACTCCTGATACTATATACAGGCAGAGTATAATTCCTTGGCTAAATATATTCAATACCATACTCCTGATACTATATACAGGCAGAGTATAATTCCTTGGCTAAATATATTCAATACCATACTCCTGATACTATATACAGGCAGAGTATAATTCCTTGTCTAAATATATTCAATACCATACTCCTGATACTATATACAGGCAGAGTATAATTCCTTGGCTAAATATATTCAATACCATACTCCTGATACTATATACAGGCAGAGTATAATTCCTTGGCTAAATATATTCAATACCATACTCCTGATACTATATACAGGCAGAGTATAATTCCTTGTCTAAATATATTCAATACCATACTCCTGATACTATATACAGGCAGAGTATAATTCCTTGGCTAAATATATTCAATACCATACTCCTGATACTATATACAGGCAGAGTATAATTCCTTGTCTAAATATATTCAATACATCACTGCTGATACTATATACAGGCAGAGTATAATTCCTTGGCTAAATATATTCAATACATCACTGCTGATACTATATACAGGCAGAGTATACTTCCTTGTCTAAATATATTCAATACAATACTGCTGATACTATATACAGGCAGAGTATAATTCCTTGTCTAAATATATTCAATACATCACTGCTGATACTATATACAGGCAGAGTATAATTCCTTGTCTAAATATATTCAATACATCACTGCTGATACTATATACAGGCAGAGTATAATTCCTTGTCTAAATATATTCAATACATCACTGCTGATACTATATACAGGCAGAGTATAATTCCTTGTCTAAATATATTCAATACAATACTGCTGATACTATATACAGGCAGAGTATACTTCCTTGTCTAAATATATTCAATACATCACTGCTGATATTATATACAGGCAGAGTATAATTCCTTGTCTAAATATATTCAATACATCACTGCTGATACTATATACAGGCAGAGTATAATTCCTTGTCTAAATATATTCAATACATCACTGCTGATACTATATACAGGCAGAGTATAATTCCTTGTCTAAATATATTCAATACAATACTCCTGATACTATATACAGGCAGAGTATAATTCCTTGTCTAAATATATTCTATACAATACTGCTGATACTATATACAGGCAGAGTATAATTCCTTGTCTAAATATATTCAATACCATACTCCTGATACTATATACAGGCAGAGTATAATTCCTTGTCTAAATATATTCAATACCATACTGCTGATACTATATACAGGCAGAGTATAATTCCTTGTCTAAATATATTCAATACCATACTCCTGATACTATATACAGGCAGAGTATAATTCCTTGTCTAAATATATTCAATACAATACTGCTGATACTATATACAGGCAGAGTATAATTCCTTGTCTAAATATATCCAATACCATACTGCTGATACTATATACAGGCAGAGTATATCAATACAATACTGCTGATACTATATACAGGCAGAGTATAATTCCTTGGCTAATTATATCCAATACAATACTGCTGATACTATATACAGGCAGAGTATAATTCCTTGTCTAAATATATCCAATACCATACTGCTGATACTATATACAGGGAGAGTATATCAATACAATACTGCTGATACTATATACAGGCAGAGTATAATTCCCTGGCTAATTATATCCAATACAATACTGCTGATACTATATACAGGCAGAGTATAATTCCTTGGCTAAATATATCCAATACCATACTGCTGATACTATATACAGGCAGAGTATAATTCCTTGTCGAAATATATTCAATACAATACTGCTGATACTATATACAGGCAGAGTATAATTCCTTGTCTAAATATATTCAATACAATACTGCTGATACTATATACAGGCAGAGTATAATTCCTTGTCTAAATATATTCAATACCATACTCCTGATACTATATACAGGCAGAGTATAATTCCTTGTCTAAATATATTCAATACCATACTGCTGATACTATATACAGGCAGAGTATAATTCCTTGTCTAAATATATTCAATACCATACTGCTGATACTATATACAGGCAGAGTATAATTCCTTGTCTAAATATATTCAATACAATACTGCTGATACTATATACAGGCAGAGTATAATTCCTTGTCTAAATATATCCAATACCATACTGCTGATACTATATACAGGCAGAGTATATCAATACAATACTGCTGATACTATATACAGGCAGAGTATAATTCCTTGGCTAATTATATCCAATACAATACTGCTGATACTATATACAGGCAGAGTATAATTCCTTGTCTAAATATATTCAATACCATACTCCTGATACTATATACAGGCAGAGTATAATTCCTTGTCTAAATATATTCAATACCATACTGCTGATACTATATACAGGCAGAGTATAATTCCTTGTCTAAATATATTGAATACCATACTCCTGATACTATATACAGGCAGAGTATAATTCCTTGTCTATATATATTCAATACAATACTGCTGATATTATATACAGGCAGGGTATAATTCCTTGTCTAAATATATTCAATACAATACTGCTGATATTATATACAGGCAGAGTATAATTCCTTGGCTAAATATATTCAAAACAATACTGCTGATACTATATACAGGCAGAGTATAATTCCTTGGCTAAATATATTCAATACAATACTGCTGATACTATATACAGGCAGAGTATAATTCCTTGGCTAAATATATTCAATACAATACTGCTGATATTATATACAGGCAGAGTATAATTCCTTGTCTAAATATATTCAATACAATACTGCTGATACTATATACAGGCAGAGTATAATTCCTTGTCTAAATATATTCAATACAATACTGCTGATACTATATACAGGCAGAGTATAATTCCTTGTCTAAATATATTCAATACCATACTCCTGATACTATATACAGGCAGAGTATAATTCCTTGTCTAAATATATTCAATACAATACTTCTGATACTATATACAGGCAGAGTATAATTCCTTGTCTAAATATATTCAATACCATACTCCTGATACTATATACAGGCAGAGTATAATTCCTTGTCTAAATATATTCAATACCATACTCCTGATACTATATACAGGCAGAGTATAATTCCTTGTCTAAATATATTCAATACAATACTGCTGATACTATATACAGGCAGAGTATAATTCCTTGTCTAAATATATTCAATACCATACTCCTGATACTATATACAGGCAGAGTATAATTCCTTGTCTAAATATATTCAATACAATACTGCTGATACTATATACAGGCAGAGTATAATTCCTTGGCTAAATATATTCAATACCATACTCCTGATACTATATACAGGCAGAGTATAATTCCTTGGCTAAATATATTCAATACCATACTCCTGATACTATATACAGGCAGAGTATAATTCCTTGGCTAAATATATTCAATACCATACTCCTGATACTATATACAGGCAGAGTATAATTCCTTGTCTAAATATATTCAATACCATACTCCTGATACTATATACAGGCAGAGTATAATTCCTTGGCTAAATATATTCAATACCATACTCCTGATACTATATACAGGCAGAGTATAATTCCTTGTCTAAATATATTCAATACCATACTCCTGATACTATATACAGGCAGAGTATAATTCCTTGGCTAAATATATTCAATACAATACTGCTGATACTATATACAGGCAGAGTATAATTCCTTGGCTAAATATATTCAATACCATACTCCTGATACTATATACAGGCAGAGTATACTTCCTTGGCTAAATATATTCAATACCATACTCCTGATACTATATACAGGCAGAGTATAATTCCTTGTCTAAATATATTCAATACAATACTCCTGATACTATATACAGGCAGAGTATAATTCCTTATCTAAATATATTCAATACCATACTCCTGATACTATATACAGGCAGAGTATAATTCCTTGTCTAAATATATTCAATACCATACTCCTGATACTATATACAGGCAGAGTATAATTCCTTGGCTAAATATATTCAATACCATACTCCTGATACTATATACAGGCAGAGTATAATTCCTTGTCTAAATATATTCAATACCATACTCCTGATACTATATACAGGCAGAGTATAATTCCTTGGCTAAATATATTCAATACCATACTCCTGATATTATATACAGGCAGAGTATAATTCCTTGGCTAAATATATCCAATACCATACTCCTGATACTATATACAGGCAGAGTATAATTCCTTGTCTAAATATATTCAATACCATACTCCTGATACTATATACAGGCAGAGTATAATTCCTTGGCTAAATATATTCAATACCATACTCCTGATACTATATACAGGCAGAGTATAATTCCTTGTCTAAATATATTCAATACCATACTCCTGATACTATATACAGGCAGAGTATAATTCCTTGGCTAAATATATTCAATACCATACTCCTGATATTATATACAGGCAGAGTATAATTCCTTGGCTAAATATATCCAATACCATACTCCTGATACTATATACAGGCAGAGTATAATTCCTTGTCTAAATATATTCAATACATCACTGCTGATACTATATTCAGGCAGAGTATAATTCCTTGTCTAAATATATTCAATACAATACTGCTGATACTATATACAGGCAGAGTATAATTCCTTGTCTAAATATATTCAATACAATACTGCTGATACTATATACAGGCAGAGTATAATTCCTTGTCTAAATATATTCAATACCATACTCCTGATACTATATACAGGCAGAGTATAATTCCTTGTCTAAATATATTCAATACCATACTGCTGATACTATATACAGGCAGAGTATAATTCCTTGTCTAAATATATTCAATACCATACTGCTGATACTATATACAGGCAGAGTATAATTCCTTGTCTAAATATATTCAATACAATACTGCTGATACTATATACAGGCAGAGTATAATTCCTTGTCTAAATATATCCAATACCATACTGCTGATACTATATACAGGCAGAGTATATCAATACAATACTGCTGATACTATATACAGGCAGAGTATAATTCCTTGGCTAATTATATCCAATACAATACTGCTGATACTATATACAGGCAGAGTATAATTCCTTGTCTAAATATATTCAATACCATACTCCTGATACTATATACAGGCAGAGTATAATTCCTTGTCTAAATATATTCAATACCATACTCCTGATACTATATACAGGCAGAGTATAATTCCTTGTCTAAATATATTCAATACAATACTGCTGATACTATATACAGGCAGAGTATAATTCCTTGTCTAAATATATTCAATACCATACTCCTGATACTATATACAGGCAGAGTATAATTCCTTGTCTAAATATATTCAATACAATACTGCTGATATTATATACAGGCAGGGTATAATTCCTTGTCTAAATATATTCAATACAATACTGCTGATATTATATACAGGCAGAGTATAATTCCTTGCTAAATATATTCAAAACAATACTGCTGATACTATATACAGGCAGAGTATAATTCCTTGGCTAAATATATTCAATACAATACTGCTGATACTATATACAGGCAGAGTATAATTCCTTGGCTAAATATATTCAATACAATACTGCTGATATTATATACAGGCAGAGTATAATTCCTTGTCTAAATATATTCAATACAATACTGCTGATACTATATACAGGCAGAGTATAATTCCTTGTCTAAATATATTCAATACAATACTGCTGATACTATATACAGGCAGAGTATAATTCCTTGTCTAAATATATTCAATACCATACTCCTGATACTATATACAGGCAGAGTATAATTCCTTGTCTAAATATATTCAATACAATACTCCTGATACTATATACAGGCAGAGTATAATTCCTTGTCTAAATATATTCAATACCATACTCCTGATACTATATACAGGCAGAGTATAATTCCTTGTCTAAATATATTCAATACCATACTCCTGATACTATATACAGGCAGAGTATAATTCTTTGTCTAAATATATTCAATACCATACTCCTGATACTATATACAGGCAGAGTATAATTCCTTGTCTAAATATATTCAATACAATACTGCTGATACTATATACAGGCAGAGTATAATTCCTTGGCTAAATATATTCAATACCATACTCCTGATACTATATACAGGCAGAGTATAATTCCTTGGCTAAATATATTCAATACCATACTCCTGATACTATATACAGGCAGAGTATAATTCCTTGGCTAAATATATTCAATACCATACTCCTGATACTATATACAGGCAGAGTATAATTCCTTGTCTAAATATATTCAATACCATACTCCTGATACTATATACAGGCAGAGTATAATTCCTTGGCTAAATATATTCAATACCATACTCCTGATACTATATACAGGCAGAGTATAATTCCTTGTCTAAATATATTCAATACCATACTCCTGATACTATATACAGGCAGAGTATAATTCCTTGGCTAAATATATTCAATACAATACTGCTGATACTATATACAGGCAGAGTATAATTCCTTGGCTAAATATATTCAATACCATACTCCTGATACTATATACAGGCAGAGTATACTTCCTTGGCTAAATATATTCAATACCATACTCCTGATACTATATACAGGCAGAGTATAATTCCTTGTCTAAATATATTCAATACAATACTCCTGATACTATATACAGGCAGAGTATAATTCCTTATCTAAATATATTCAATACCATACTCCTGATACTATATACAGGCAGAGTATAATTCCTTGTCTAAATATATTCAATACCATACTCCTGATACTATATACAAGCAGAGTATAATTCCTTGGCTAAATATATTCAATACCATACTCCTGATACTATATACAGGCAGAGTATAATTCCTTGTCTAAATATATTCAATACCATACTCCTGATACTATATACAGGCAGAGTATAATTCCTTGGCTAAATATATTCAATACCATACTCCTGATATTATATACAGGCAGAGTATAATTCCTTGGCTAAATATATCCAATACCATACTCCTGATACTATATACAGGCAGAGTATAATTCCTTGTCTAAATATATTCAATACCATACTCCTGATACTATATACAGGCAGAGTATAATTCCTTGGCTAAATATATTCAATACCATACTCCTGATACTATATACAGGCAGAGTATAATTCCTTGTCTAAATATATTCAATACCATACTCCTGATACTATATACAGGCAGAGTATAATTCCTTGGCTAAATATATTCAATACCATACTCCTGATATTATATACAGGCAGAGTATAATTCCTTGGCTAAATATATCCAATACCATACTCCTGATACTATATACAGGCAGAGTATAATTCCTTGTCTAAATATATTCAATACCATACTCCTGATACTATATACAGGCAGAGTATAATTCCTTGTCTAAATATATTCAATACCATACTGCTGATACTATATACAGGCAGAGTATAATTCCTTGGCTAAATATATTCAATACCATACTCCTGATACTATATACAGGCAGAGTATAATTCCTTGGCTAAATATATTCAATACCATACTCCTGATACTATATACAGGCAGAGTATAATTCCTTGGCTAAACATATTCAATACCATACTCCTGATACTATATACAGGCAGAGTATAATTCCTTGGCTAAATATATTCAATACCATACTCCTGATACTATATACAGGCAGAGTATAATTCCTTGTCTAAATATATTCAATACCATACTCCTGATACTATATACAGGCAGAGTATAATTCCTTGTCTAAATATATTCAATACCATACTCCTGATACTATATACAGGCAGAGTATAATTCCTTGGCTAAATATATTCAATACCATACTCCTGATATTATATACAGGCAGAGTATAATTCCTTGGCTAAATATATTCAATACCATACTCCTGATACTATATACAGGCAGAGTATAATTCCTTGTCTAAATATATTCAATACCATACTCCTGATATTATATACAGGCAGAGTATAATTCCTTGGCTAAATATATTCAATACCATACTCCTGATACTATATACAGGCAGAGTATAATTCCTTGGCTAAATATATTCAATACCATACTCCTGATACTATATACAGGCAGAGTATAATTCCTTGGCTAAATATATTCAATACCATACTCCTGATACTATATACAGGCAGAGTATAATTCCTTGTCTAAATATATTCAATACCATACTCCTGATACTATATACAGGCAGAGTATAATTCCTTGGCTAAATATATTCAATACCATACTCCTGATACTATATACAGGCAGAGTATAATTCCTTGGCTAAATATATTCAATACCATACTCCTGATACTATATACAGGCAGAGTATAATTCCTTGTCTAAATATATTCAATACCATACTCCTGATACTATATACAGGCAGAGTATAATTCCTTGGCTAAATATATTCAATACCATACTCCTGATACTATATACAGGCAGAGTATAATTCCTTGTCTAAATATATTCAATACCATACTCCTGATACTATATACAGGCAGAGTATAATTCCTTGGCTAAATATATTCAATACAATACTGCTGATACTATATACAGGCAGAGTATAATTCCTTGGCTAAATATATTCAATACCATACTCCTGATACTATATACAGGCAGAGTATAATTCCTTGGCTAAATATATTCAATACCATACTCCTGATACTATATACAGGCAGAGTATAATTCCTTGTCTAAATATATTCAATACAATACTCCTGATACTATATACAGGCAGAGTATAATTCCTTCTCTAAATATATTCAATACCATACTCCTGATACTATATACAGGCAGAGTATAATTCCTTGTCTAAATATATTCAATACCATACTCCTGATACTATATACAGGCAGAGTATAATTCCTTGGCTAAATATATTCAATACCATACTCCTGATACTATATACAGGCAGAGTATAATTCCTTGTCTAAATATATTCAATACCATACTCCTGATACTATATACAGGCAGAGTATAATTCCTTGGCTAAATATATTCAATACCATACTCCTGATATTATATACAGGCAGAGTATAATTCCTTGGCTAAATATATCCAATACCATACTCCTGATACTATATACAGGCAGAGTATAATTCCTTGTCGAAATATATTCAATACCATACTCCTGATACTATATACAGGCAGAGTATAATTCCTTGGCTAAATATATTCAATACCATACTGCTGATACTATATACAGGCAGAGTATAATTCCTTGGCTAAATATATTCAATACCATACTCCTGATACTATATACAGGCAGAGTATACTTCCTTGGCTAAATATATTCAATACCATACTCCTGATACTATATACAGGCAGAGTATAATTCCTTATCTAAATATATTCAATACCATACTCCTGATACTATATACAGGCAGAGTATAATTCCTTGTCTAAATATATTCAATACCATACTCCTGATACTATATACAGGCAGAGTATAATTCCTTGTCTAAATATATTCAATACCATACTCCTGATACTATATACAGGCAGAGTATAATTCCTTGGCTAAATATATTCAATACCATACTCCTGATACTATATACAGGCAGAGTATAATTCCTTGTCTAAATATATTCAATACCATACTCCTGATACTATATACAGGCAGAGTATAATTCCTTGGCTAAATATATTCAATACCATACTCCTGATATTATATACAGGCAGAGTATAATTCCTTGGCTAAATATATCAATACCATACTCCTGATACTATATACAGGCAGAGTATAATTCCTTGTCTAAATATATTCAATACATCACTGCTGATACTATATACAGGCAGAGTATAATTCCTTGGCTAAATATATTCAATACCATACTCCTGATACTATATACAGGCAGAGTATAATTCCTTGTCTAAATATATTCAATACCATACTGCTGATACTATATACAGGCAGAGTATAATTCCTTGGCTAAATATATTCAATACCATACTCCTGATACTATATACAGGCAGAGTATAATTCCTTGTCTAAATATATTCAATACCATACTCCTGATACTATATACAGGCAGAGTATAATTCCTTGTCTAAATATATTCAATACCATACTCCTGATACTATATACAGGCAGAGTATAATTCCTTGTCTAAATATATTCAATACCATCACTGCCTGATACTATATACAGGCAGAGTATAATTCCTTGGCTAAATATATTCAATACCATACTCCTGATACTATATACAGGCAGAGTATAATTCCTTGGCTAAATATATTCAATACCATACTCCTGATACTATATACAGGCAGAGTATAATTCCTTGGCTAAATATATTCAATACCATACTCCTGATACTATATACAGGCAGAGTATAATTCCTTGGCTAAATATATTCAATACCATACTCCTGATACTATATACAGGCAGAGTATAATTCCTTGTCTAAATATATTCAATACCATACTCCTGATACTATATACAGGCAGAGTATAATTCCTTGGCTAAATATATTCAATACCATACTCCTGATATCTATATACAGGCAGAGTATAATTCCATGGCTAAATATATCCAATACCATACTCCTGATACTATATACAGGCAGAGTAT
>JBAIZL010000316.1:7500-12500 GCA_036971475.1 Prosapia bicincta
GTACTGGGCCTGGCACGAGGCCGAATACGGGAATGTCCTACGTGCGTCGGCGGTCAGGCCGATTCTTTTTATCGCCGTCAGGACATCGGCCCGTACCCGGTTTTCCCGTGTTTTAGCCGTTCGAAAATTCTTCTACACGCTCGTTTTGAACGTGCCGAGCTGCTTGGCGGCTAGGGCGCAACAAGCCACAGTGTTGACCAACTTTATTACCGCCATTATCGACCGCAGTCAGACGAGATTAAGGGCGTGCCAGCGTCTCTATTGAACTCTCTGACTCAGTTCCTTCTACATGTTTCCCCGTACACTCGCCGTCGTTGTGCCGCTTGGCTTTTGCCTTCCTGCGACCAACGGCCGTTCATTGGGGGTAAAAGGACGTCAAAGAACAGAGATTGGGCAGCCTCTTTCTAAACACGTCGCTCGGTCGTGGCGGTTTTCGTGTGGGCACCGTGGTGGTACACCCGTATTGCCGCTTGCGCCCGTGAGTATTTGAAGAGGCGCCCCGTTTGCTCCAGGCCGTCGTACGCTACCGCTGAGGCAGGCACGGCGACGCCGGAAACGGGGCGGGCCTCTCAGGTTCGCACGGCCAACACACGCTCAACGTGCGTTGGCCGAGCAAGGATTCACCGAACCGTAGTTCGTTTGCTACCGACCCTCAGACAGGCGTGGCCCTTGGATCAGGATCCCAGGGCCGCAATGTGCGTTCGAAGCGTCGATGTTCATGTGTCCTGCAGTTCACACTATAACGCGCAGTTTGCTGCGTTCTTCATCGACCCACGAGCCAAGTGATCCACCGTTCAGGGTAATCAGTTTTCTTGTTCTCTTTCTCTCTCTCGGCGCCTGTTACGGCGCGAGACAGATCCGAGAGTTTTGCGTGCTAGAAGCAGACGAGCTGCCGATTGCGTTCAAAGTTACGGAACGCCGGCCTGCCGCACCGGCCGCCGCAATAAAAGCGGCAGCTTGGCGACCGGGCCATTTTGGCGAACCGTAGTTCGGGTCCCACTCGGACCCAGAGCAGTTTTCTTGTGCTCTCTCTCTCTCTCTCTCTCTCGGCGCCTGTTACGGCGCGAGACAGATCCGAGAGTTTTGCGTGCTAGAAGCAGACGAGCTGCCGATTGCGTTCAAAGTTACGGAACGCCGGCCTGCCGCACCGGCCGCCGCTATAAAAGCGGCAGCTTGGCGACCGGGCCATTTTGGCGAACCGTAGTTCGGGTCCCACTCGGACCCAGAGCAGTTTTCTTGTGCTCTCTCTCTCTCTCTCTCTCTCTCGGCGCCTGTTACGGCGCGAGACAGATCCGAGAGTTTTGCGTGCTAGAAGCAGACGAGCTGCCGATTGCGTTCAAAGTTACGGAACGCCGGCCTGCCGCACCGGCCGCCGCTATAAAAGCGGCAGCTTGGCGACCGGGCCATTTTGGCGAACCGTAGTTCGGGTCCGTCCCACTCGGACCCAGAGCAGTTTTCTTGTTCTCCCTCTCTCTCTCTCGGCGCCTGTTACGGCGCGAGACAGATCCGAGAGTTTTGCGTGCTAGTAGCAGACGAGCTGCCGATTGCGTTCAAAGTTACGGAACGCCGGCCTGCCGCACCGGCCGCCGCAATAAAAGCGGCAGCTTGGCGACCGGGCCATTTTGGCGAACCGTAGTTCGGGTCCGTCCCACTCGGACCCAGAGCAGTTTTCTTGTTCTCTCTCTCTCTCTCTCTTTCTCTCTCTCTCTCGGCGCCTGTTACGGCGCGAGACAGATCCGAGAGTTTTGCGTGCTTAGAAGCAGACGAGCTGCCGATTGCGTTCAAAGTTACGGAACGCCGGCCTGCCGCACCGGCCGCCGCAATAAAAGCGGCAGCTTGGCGACCGGGCCATTTTGGCGAACCGTAGTTCGGGTCCGTCCCACTCGGACCCAGAGCAGTTTTCTTGTTCTCTCTCTCTCTCTCTCTCTTTCTCTCTCTCTCTCGGCGCCTGTTACGGCGCGAGACAGATCCGAGAGTTTTGCGTGCTTAGAAGCAGACGAGCTGCCGATTGCGTTCAAAGTTACGGAACGCCGGCCTGCCGCACCGGCCGCCGCAATAAAAGCGGCAGCTTGGCGACCGGGCCATTTTGGCGAACCGTAGTTCGGGTCCGTCCCACTCGGACCCAGAGCAGTTTTCTTGTTCTCTCTCTCTCTTTCTCTCTCTCTCTCGGCGCCTGTTACGGCGCGAGACAGATCCGAGAGTTTTGCGTGCTTAGAAGCAGACGAGCTGCCGATTGCGTTCAAAGTTACGGAACGCCGGCCTGCCGCACCGGCCGCCGCAATAAAAGCGGCAGCTTGGCGACCGGGCCATTTTGGCGAACCGTAGTTTGGGTCCCACTCGGACCCAGAGCTGGCCGGGAAACGAAGATAGCGAACGAGGCGAGGAAGGCGTACGCCCGCTCCTCGACGCCCGCTTATTCTCTTCGTCTTCTCCGGCCGGCGTGTGCGTTCGATAGTCACGTATTTCGCCGACGCTGTTTAGCGGGCAAATACTTTAATGATCCTTCCGCAGGTTCACCTACGGAAACCTTGTTACGACTTTTACTTCCTCTAAATGATCAAGTTTGGTCATCTTTCCGGCAACATCGGCGGCCGGCAGTATAAGCCGATCGCCGCGCACCAGTCCGAAGACCTCACTAAATCATTCAATCGGTAGTAGCGACGGGCGGTGTGTACAAAGGGCAGGGACGTAATCAACGCGAGCTTATGACTCGCGCTTACTGGGAATTCCTCGTTCATGGGGAACAATTGCAAGCCCCAATCCCTAGCACGAAGGAGGTTCAACGGGTTACCCGGGCCTGTCGGCCAGGGAAGACACGCTGATTCCTTCAGTGTAGCGCGCGTGCGGCCCAGGACATCTAAGGGCATCACAGACCTGTTATTGCTCAGTCTCGTGCGGCTAGGAGCCGCCTGTCCCTCTAAGAAGAAATTGAATCGCCGGTAACACTATTGTGGGTACCGGAATCGCCTAGTTAGCAGGCTAGAGTCTCGTTCGTTATCGGAATTAACCAGACAAATCGCTCCACCAACTAAGAACGGCCATGCACCACCACCCACCGAATCAAGAAAGAGCTCTCAATCTGTCAATCCTTCCGGTGTCCGGGCCTGGTGAGGTTTCCCGTGTTGAGTCAAATTAAGCCGCAGGCTCCACTCCTGGTGGTGCCCTTCCGTCAATTCCTTTAAGTTTCAGCTTTGCAACCATACTTCCCCCGGAACCCAAAAGCTTTGGTTTCCCGGAAGCTGCCCGCCGAGTCATCGGAGGAACTTCGGCGGATCGCTGGCTGGCATCGTTTATGGTTAGAACTAGGGCGGTATCTGATCGCCTTCGAACCTCTAACTTTCGTTCTTGATTAACGAGAACATACTTGGCAAATGCTTTCGCTTAGGTTCGTCTTGCGACGATCCAAGAATTTCACCTCTAACGTCGCAATACGAATGCCCCCGCCTGTCCCTATTAATCATTACCTCGGGTTCCGAAAACCAACAAAATAGAACCGAGGTCCTATTCTATTATTCCATGCACACAGTATTCAGGCGGACACCAGCCTGCTTTAAGCACTCTAATTTGTTCAAAGTAAACGTGCCGGCCCACCTCGACACTCGGTGAAGAGCACCGTGGCGGGATTGGACCGGCGGCCGGTACTGTTCGGCCTGCTTCGGGCGTGAGCCCTTACGCAAGCCGAAAGCCCGGACCGCCACCGGCAGGACGTTCCACAGGACATGCCAGTTGACACCGACGGGCGGCGAACCGACAGCGTGGAACACAGGTCCAACTACGAGCTTTTTAACCGCAACAACTTTAATATACGCTATTGGAGCTGGAATTACCGCGGCTGCTGGCACCAGACTTGCCCTCCAATTGGTACTCGTTAAAGGATTTAAAGTGTACTCATTCCGATTACGGGGCCTCGGATGAGTCCCGTATCGTTATTTTTCGTCACTACCTCCCCGTGCCGGGAGTGGGTAATTTGCGCGCCTGCTGCCTTCCTTGGATGTGGTAGCCGTTTCTCAGGCTCCCTCTCCGGAATCGAACCCTGATTCCCCGTTACCCGTTACAACCATGGTAGGCGCAGAATCTACCATCGACAGTTGATAAGTCAGACATTTGAAAGATGCGTCGCCGGTACAAGGACCGTGCGATCAGCTGAAAGTTATTCAGAGTCACCAAGGTTAACGGGCCCGGCGGACCGGGCACCGATTGGTTTTGATCTAATAAAAGCGTCCCTTCCATCTCTGGTCGGGACTCTGTTTGCATGTATTAGCTCTAGAATTACCACAGTTATCCAAGTAATGGATTGTACGATCTAAGGAACCATAACTGATTTAATGAGCCTTTTGCGGTTTCACCTTAATTCGGCTCGTACTGAGACTTGCATGGCTTAATCTTTGAGACAAGCATATGACTACTGGCAGGATCAACCAGGGAGCAGCCGACTCGACGTCCGTAAACGGAGACAGCTGCCCAGGTCCCGCATAACGGGACCGTTTGTTTCTCCGACCTCTACGCTGGCGCCACCCGCCACGACCGTTTGGCGGGCGGATGGATCCTGCGGAAGCGGAAAAACTTTCGTTCAATTGCCCCCGCTCGCACGAAGTAGGCTGGCCCCAGCGCTTGGCAGGAGCCCTTGCCGACGAACGGCGAGCGAGAACCAAAATAGAAAACAACATAAGCGGGCTACAGGACCCTGTTGCCGCGCCTTCTGCCGGTTTTCATCACACACAACGACTTTTCGCATACCCGGCCAAACTCCGCTAGAGAGTTGGCTGAAGGGTTCGCAATCGATGTTTACTCATTGTTATAATAGCGCTGACACCCGGGAGGGCGAAGCGTTCTCCGTTTGTACGGCCTACCGTGAGCGCCCTTTTAAAGACGCAACAACGGCGGCCGTGTTTGAATGCAATAGTGCCGCATGGTAGAGCTTGACGCCGGTTGACGGCGAAAAATCGCCGTCGCGTGGCGTGCCCGCGGCTACGCTGTGGGTCGGACACTGAATGGCCGAG
>JBAIZL010000316.1:20000-22857 GCA_036971475.1 Prosapia bicincta
CGGCCGTTCATTGGGGGTAAAAGGACGTCAAAGAACAGAGATTGGGCAGCCTCTTTCTAAACACGTCGCTCGGTCGTGGCGGTTTTCGTGTGGGCACCGTGGTGGTACACCCGTATTGCCGCTTGCGCCCGTGAGTATTTGAAGAGGCGCCCCGTTTGCTCCAGGCCGTCGTACGCTACCGCTGAGGCAGGCACGGCGACGCCGGAAACGGGGCGGGCCTCTCAGGTTCGCACGGCCAACACACGCTCAACGTGCGTTGGCCGAGCAAGGATTCACCGAACCGTAGTTCGTTTGCTACCGACCCTCAGACAGGCGTGGCCCTTGGATCAGGATCCCAGGGCCGCAATGTGCGTTCGAAGCGTCGATGTTCATGTGTCCTGCAGTTCACACTATAACGCGCAGTTTGCTGCGTTCTTCATCGACCCACGAGCCAAGTGATCCACCGTTCAGGGTAATCAGTTTTCTTGTTCTCTTTCTCTCTCTCGGCGCCTGTTACGGCGCGAGACAGATCCGAGAGTTTTGCGTGCTAGAAGCAGACGAGCTGCCGATTGCGTTCAAAGTTACGGAACGCCGGCCTGCCGCACCGGCCGCCGCAATAAAAGCGGCAGCTTGGCGACCGGGCCATTTTGGCGAACCGTAGTTCGGGTCCCACTCGGACCCAGAGCAGTTTTCTTGTGCTCTCTCTCTCTCTCTCTCTCTCTCGGCGCCTGTTACGGCGCGAGACAGATCCGAGAGTTTTGCGTGCTAGAAGCAGACGAGCTGCCGATTGCGTTCAAAGTTACGGAACGCCGGCCTGCCGCACCGGCCGCCGCTATAAAAGCGGCAGCTTGGCGACCGGGCCATTTTGGCGAACCGTAGTTCGGGTCCCACTCGGACCCAGAGCAGTTTTCTTGTGCTCTCTCTCTCTCTCTCTCTCTCTCGGCGCCTGTTACGGCGCGAGACAGATCCGAGAGTTTTGCGTGCTAGAAGCAGACGAGCTGCCGATTGCGTTCAAAGTTACGGAACGCCGGCCTGCCGCACCGGCCGCCGCTATAAAAGCGGCAGCTTGGCGACCGGGCCATTTTGGCGAACCGTAGTTCGGGTCCGTCCCACTCGGACCCAGAGCAGTTTTCTTGTTCTCCCTCTCTCTCTCTCGGCGCCTGTTACGGCGCGAGACAGATCCGAGAGTTTTGCGTGCTAGTAGCAGACGAGCTGCCGATTGCGTTCAAAGTTACGGAACGCCGGCCTGCCGCACCGGCCGCCGCAATAAAAGCGGCAGCTTGGCGACCGGGCCATTTTGGCGAACCGTAGTTCGGGTCCGTCCCACTCGGACCCAGAGCAGTTTTCTTGTTCTCTCTCTCTCTCTCTCTTTCTCTCTCTCTCTCGGCGCCTGTTACGGCGCGAGACAGATCCGAGAGTTTTGCGTGCTTAGAAGCAGACGAGCTGCCGATTGCGTTCAAAGTTACGGAACGCCGGCCTGCCGCACCGGCCGCCGCAATAAAAGCGGCAGCTTGGCGACCGGGCCATTTTGGCGAACCGTAGTTCGGGTCCGTCCCACTCGGACCCAGAGCAGTTTTCTTGTTCTCTCTCTCTCTCTCTCTCTTTCTCTCTCTCTCTCGGCGCCTGTTACGGCGCGAGACAGATCCGAGAGTTTTGCGTGCTTAGAAGCAGACGAGCTGCCGATTGCGTTCAAAGTTACGGAACGCCGGCCTGCCGCACCGGCCGCCGCAATAAAAGCGGCAGCTTGGCGACCGGGCCATTTTGGCGAACCGTAGTTCGGGTCCGTCCCACTCGGACCCAGAGCAGTTTTCTTGTTCTCTCTCTCTCTTTCTCTCTCTCTCTCGGCGCCTGTTACGGCGCGAGACAGATCCGAGAGTTTTGCGTGCTTAGAAGCAGACGAGCTGCCGATTGCGTTCAAAGTTACGGAACGCCGGCCTGCCGCACCGGCCGCCGCAATAAAAGCGGCAGCTTGGCGACCGGGCCATTTTGGCGAACCGTAGTTTGGGTCCCACTCGGACCCAGAGCTGGCCGGGAAACGAAGATAGCGAACGAGGCGAGGAAGGCGTACGCCCGCTCCTCGACGCCCGCTTATTCTCTTCGTCTTCTCCGGCCGGCGTGTGCGTTCGATAGTCACGTATTTCGCCGACGCTGTTTAGCGGGCAAATACTTTAATGATCCTTCCGCAGGTTCACCTACGGAAACCTTGTTACGACTTTTACTTCCTCTAAATGATCAAGTTTGGTCATCTTTCCGGCAACATCGGCGGCCGGCAGTATAAGCCGATCGCCGCGCACCAGTCCGAAGACCTCACTAAATCATTCAATCGGTAGTAGCGACGGGCGGTGTGTACAAAGGGCAGGGACGTAATCAACGCGAGCTTATGACTCGCGCTTACTGGGAATTCCTCGTTCATGGGGAACAATTGCAAGCCCCAATCCCTAGCACGAAGGAGGTTCAACGGGTTACCCGGGCCTGTCGGCCAGGGAAGACACGCTGATTCCTTCAGTGTAGCGCGCGTGCGGCCAGGACATCTAAGGGCATCACAGACCTGTTATTGCTCAGTCTCGTGCGGCTAGGAGCCGCCTGTCCCTCTAAGAAGAAATTGAATCGCCGGTAACACTATTGTGGGTACCGGAATCGCCTAGTTAGCAGGCTAGAGTCTCGTTCGTTATCGGAATTAACCAGACAAATCGCTCCACCAACTAAGAACGGCCATGCACCACCACCCACCGAATCAAGAAAGAGCTCTCAATCTGTCAATCCTTCCGGTGTCCGGGCCTGGTGAGGTTTCCCGTGTTGAGTCAAATTAAGCCGCAGGCTCCACTCCTGGTGGTGCCCTTCCGTCAATTCCTTTAAGTTTCAGCTTTGCAACCATACT
>JBAIZL010000317.1:0-33539 GCA_036971475.1 Prosapia bicincta
TTGCAATATTTTCATTCGTGACCACTCTTATATTAATCTTTATATCACTGGCAATATTTTCATTCGTAACCCCTCTTATATTAATCTTTATATCACTTTCAATATTTTCATTCGTGACCACTCTTATATTAATCTTTATATCACTGGCAATATTTTCTTTCGTAACCCCTCTTATATTAATCTTTATATCACTTGCAATATTTTCATTCGTGACCACTCTTATATTAATCTTTATATCACTGGCAATATTTTCATTCGTGACCACTCTTATATTAATCTTTATATCACTGGCAATATTTTCTTTCGTGACCACTCTTATATTAATCTTTATATCACTGGCAATATTTTCTTTCGTGACCACTCTTATATTAATCTTTATATCACTGGCAATATTTTCTTTCGTAACCCCTCTTATATTAATCTTTATATCACTGGCAATATTTTCATTCGTGACCACTCTTATATTAATCTTTATATCACTGGCAATATTTTCATTCGTGACCACTCTTATATTAATCTTTATATCACTGGCAATATTTTCATTCGTGACCACTCTTATATTAATCTTTATATCACTGGCAATATTTTCTTTCGTGACCACTCTTATATTAATCTTTATATCACTGGCAATATTTTCATTCATGACCACTCTTATATTAATCTTTATATCACTGGCAATATTTTCATTCGTGACCACTCTTATATTAATCTTTATATCACTGGCAATATTTTCATTCGTAACCCCTCTTATATTAATCTTTATATCACTTTCAATATTTTCATTCGTAACCCCTCTTATATTAATCTTTATATCACTGGCAATATTTTCATTCGTAACCCCTCTTATATTAATCTTTATATCACTTTCAATATTTTCATTCGTGACCACTCTTATATTAATCTTTATATCACTGGCAATATTTTCATTCGTAACCCCTCTTATATTAATCTTTATATCACTTTCAATATTTTCATTCGTGACCACTCTTATATTAATCTTTATATCACTGGCAATATTTTCTTTCGTAACCCCTCTTATATTAATCTTTATATCACTTGCAATATTTTCATTCGTGACCACTCTTATATTAATCTTTATATCACTGGCAATATTTTCATTCGTGACCACTCTTATATTAATCTTTATATCACTGGCAATATTTTCTTTCGTGACCACTCTTATATTAATCTTTATATCACTGGCAATATTTTCTTTCGTGACCACTCTTATATTAATCTTTATATCACTGGCAATATTTTCTTTCGTAACCCCTCTTATATTAATCTTTATATCACTGGCAATATTTTCATTCGTGACCACTCTTATATTAATCTTTATATCACTGGCAATATTTTCATTCGTGACCACTCTTATATTAATCTTTATATCACTGGCAATATTTTCATTCGTGACCACTCTTATATTAATCTTTATATCACTGGCAATATTTTCTTTCGTGACCACTCTTATATTAATCTTTATATCACTGGCAATATTTTCATTCATGACCACTCTTATATTAATCTTTATATCACTGGCAATATTTTCATTCGTGACCACTCTTATATTAATCTTTATATCACTGGCAATATTTTCTTTCGTAACCCCTCTTATATTAATCTTTATATCACTGGCAATATTTTCATTCGTGACCACTCTTATATTAATCTTTATATCACTGGCAATATTTTCTTTCGTAACCCCTCTTATATTAATCTCTATATCACTAGCAATATTTTCATTCGTAACCCCTCTTATATTAATCTTTATATCACTTGCAATATTTTCATTCGTAACCCCTCTTATATTAATCTTTATATCACTGGCAATATTTTCATTCGTGACCACTCTTATATTAATCTTTATATCACTGGCAATATTTTCTTTCGTAACCCCTCTTATATTAATCTCTATATCACTAGCAATATTTTCATTCGTAACCCCTCTTATATTAATCTTTATATCACTGGCAATATTTTCATTCGTAACCCCTCTTATATTAATCTTTATATCACTTTCAATATTTTCTTTCGTAACCCCTCTTATATTAATCTCTATATCACTAGCAATATTTTCATTCGTAACCCCTCTTATATTAATCTTTATATCACTGGCAATATTTTCATTCGTGACCACTCTTATATTAATCTTTATATCACTGGCAATATTTTCATTCGTGACCACTCTTATATTAATCTTTATATCACTGGCAATATTTTCTTTCGTGACCACTCTTATATTAATCTCTATATCACTAGCAATATTTTCATTCGTAACCCCTCTTATATTAATCTTTATATCACTGGCAATATTTTCATTCGTAACCCCTCTTATATTAATCTTTATATCACTTTCAATATTTTCATTCGTGACCACTCTTATATTAATCTTTATATCACTGGCAATATTTTCATTCGTGACCACTCTTATATTAATCTTTATATCACTTGCAATATTTTCATTCGTAACCCCTCTTATATTAATCTTTATATCACTGGCAATATTTTCTTTCGTAACCCCTCTTATATTAATCTCTATATCACTAGCAATATTTTCATTCGTAACCCCTCTTATATTAATCTTTATATCACTGGCAATATTTTCATTCGTGACCACTCTTATATTAATCTTTATATCACTGGCAATATTTTCATTCGTGACCACTCTTATATTAATCTTTATATCACTGGCAATATTTTCTTTCGTGACCACTCTTATATTAATCTCTATATCACTAGCAATATTTTCATTCGTAACCCCTCTTATATTAATCTTTATATCACTGGCAATATTTTCATTCGTAACCCCTCTTATATTAATCTTTATATCACTTTCAATATTTTCATTCGTGACCACTCTTATATTAATCTTTATATCACTGGCAATATTTTCATTCGTGACCACTCTTATATTAATCTTTATATCACTTGCAATATTTTCATTCGTGACCACTCTTATATTAATCTTTATATCACTGGCAATATTTTCATTCGTAACCCCTCTTATATTAATATTTATATCACTTTCAATATTTTCATTCGTAACCCCTCTTATATTAATCTTTATATCACTGGCAATATTTTCATTCGTAACCCCTCTTATATTAATCTTTATATCACTTTCAATATTTTCATTCGTGACCACTCTTATATTAATCTTTATATCACTGGCAATATTTTCATTCGTGACCACTCTTATATTAATCTTTATATCACTTGCAATATTTTCATTCGTGACCACTCTTATATTAATCTTTATATCACTTGCAATATTTTCATTCGTGACCACTCTTATATTAATCTTTATATCACTGGCAATATTTTCATTCGTAACCCCTCTTATATTAATCTTTATATCACTTTCAATATTTTCATTCGTGACCACTCTTATATTAATCTTTATATCACTGGCAATATTTTCATTCGTGACCACTCTTATATTAATCTTTATATCACTGGCAATATTTTCTTTCGTGACCACTCTTATATTAATCTTTATATCACTGGCAATATTTTCATTCGTGACCACTCTTATATTAATCTTTATATCACTGGCAATATTTTCATTCGTAACCCCTCTTATATTAATCTTTATATCACTTTCAATATTTTCATTCGTGACCACTCTTATATTAATCTTTATATCACTGGCAATATTTTCATTCGTGACCACTCTTATATTAATCTTTATATCACTGGCAATATTTTCTTTCGTGACCACTCTTATATTAATCTTTATATCACTGGCAATATTTTCATTCGTGACCACTCTTATATTAATCTTTATATCACTGGCAATATTTTCATTCGTGACCACTCTTATATTAATCTTTATATCACTGGCAATATTTTCTTTCGTAACCCCTCTTATATTAATCTTTATATCACTGGCAATATTTTCATTCGTGACCACTCTTATATTAATCTTTATATCACTGGCAATATTTTCATTCGTAACCCCTCTTATATTAATCTTTATATCACTTTCAATATTTTCATTCGTGACCACTCTTATATTAATCTTTATATCACTGGCAATATTTTCATTCGTGACCACTCTTATATTAATCTTTATATCACTTGCAATATTTTCATTCGTGACCACTCTTATATTAATCTTTATATCACTGGCAATATTTTCATTCGTAACCCCTCTTATATTAATCTTTATATCACTTTCAATATTTTCATTCGTAACCCCTCTTATATTAATCTTTATATCACTTTCAATATTTTCATTCGTGACCACTCTTATATTAATCTTTATATCACTGGCAATATTTTCATTCGTGACCACTCTTATATTAATCTTTATATCACTTGCAATATTTTCATTCGTGACCACTCTTATATTAATCTTTATATCACTTGCAATATTTTCATTCGTGACCACTCTTATATTAATCTTTATATCACTGGCAATATTTTCATTCGTAACCCCTCTTATATTAATCTTTATATCACTTTCAATATTTTCATTCGTGACCACTCTTATATTAATCTTTATATCACTGGCAATATTTTCATTCGTGACCACTCTTATATTAATCTTTATATCACTGGCAATATTTTCTTTCGTAACCCCTCTTATATTAATCTTTATATCACTGGCAATATTTTCATTCGTGACCACTCTTATATTAATCTTTATATCACTGGCAATATTTTCATTCGTAACCCCTCTTATACTAATCTTTATATCACTTTCAATATTTTCATTCGTGACCACTCTTATATTAATCTTTATATCACTGGCAATATTTTCATTCGTGACCACTCTTATATTAATCTTTATATCACTTGCAATATTTTCATTCGTGACCACTCTTATATTAATCTTTATATCACTGGCAATATTTTCATTCGTAACCCCTCTTATATTAATCTTTATATCACTTTCAATATTTTCATTCGTGACCACTCTTATATTAATCTTTATATCACTGGCAATATTTTCTTTCGTAACCCCTCTTATATTAATCTTTATATCACTGGCAATATTTTCATTCGTAACCCCTCTTATATTAATCTTTATATCACTGGCAATATTTTCATTCGTAACCCCTCTTATATTAATCTTTATATCACTGGCAATATTTTCATTCGTAACCCCTCTTATATTAATCTTTATATCACTGGCAATATTTTCATTCGTGACCACTCTTATATTAATCTTTATATCACTGGCAATATTTTCATTCGTAACCCCTCTTATATTAATCTTTATATCACTGGCAATATTTTCATTCGTGACCACTCTTATATTAATCTTTATATCACTGGCAATATTTTCATTCGTGACCACTCTTATATTAATCTTTATATCACTGGCAATATTTTCTTTCGTGACCACTCTTATATTAATCTTTATATCACTGGCAATATTTTCATTCGTAACCCCTCTTATATTAATCTTTATATCACTGGCAATATTTTCATTCGTAACCCCTCTTATATTAATCTTTATATCACTGGCAATATTTTCATTCGTAACCCCTCTTATATTAATCTTTATATCACTGGCAATATTTTCATTCGTGACCACTCTTATATTAATCTTTATATCACTGGCAATATTTTCTTTCGTGGCCACTCTTATATTAATCTTTATATCACTGGCAATATTTTCTTTCGTAACCCCTCTTATATTAATCTTTATATCACTGGCAATATTTTCTTTCGTAACCCCTCTTATATTAATCTCTATATCACTAGCAATATTTTCTTTCGTGGCCACTCTTATATTAATCTTTATATCACTGGCAATATTTTCTTTCGTGGCCACTCTTATATTAATCTTTATATCACTGGCAATATTTTCTTTCGTGACCACTCTTATATTAATCTTTATATCACTTGCATTATTTTCTTTCGTGACCACTCTTATATTAATCTTTATATCACTTGCAATATTTTCTTTCGTGACCACTCATATATTAATCTTTATATAACTTGCAATATTTTCTTTCGTGACCACTCTTATATTAATCTTTATATCACTTTCAATATTTTCTTTCGTGACCACTCTTATATTAATCTTTATATCACTTGCAATATTTTCTTTCGTGACCACTCTTACATTAATCTTTATATCACTTGCAATATTTTCTTTCGTGACCACTCTTATATTAATCTTTATATCACTTTCAATATTTTCTTTCGTGACCACTCTTATATTAATCTTTATATCACTTGCAATATTTTCTTTCGTGACCACTTTTATATTAATCTTTATATCACTGGCAATATTTTCTTTCGTGACCACTCTTATATTAATCTTTATATCACTGGCAATATTTTCTTTCGTGACCACTCTTATATTAATCTTTATATCACTGGCAATATTTTCTTTCGTGACCACTCTTATATTAATCTTTATATCACTGGAAATATTTTCTTTCGTGACCACTCTTATATTAATCTTTATATCACTGGCAATATTTTCTTTCGTGACCACTCTTATATTAATCTTTATATCACTTGCAATATTTTCTTTCGTGACCACTCTTACATTAATCTTTATATCACTTGCAATATTTTCTTTCGTGACCACTCTTACATTAATCTTTATATCACTGGCAATATTTTCTTTCGTGACCACTCTTACATTAATCTTTATATCACTGGCAATATTTTCTTTCGTGACCACTCTTATATTAATCTTTATATCACTAGCAATATTTTCTTTCGTGACCACTCTTATATTAATCTTTATATCACTTTCAATATTTTCTTTCGTGACCACTCTTATATTAATCTTTATATCACTTGCAATATTTTCATTCGTGACCACTCTTATATTAATCTTTATATCACTGGCAATATTTTCTTTCGTAACCCCTCTTATATTAATCTTTATATCACTTTCAATATTTTCTTTCGTGACCACTCTTATATTAATCTTTATATCACTTGCAATATTTTCATTCGTGACCACTCTTATATTAATCTTTATATCACTAGCAATATTTTCTTTCGTGACCACTCTTATATTAATCTTTATATCACTGGCAATATTTTCTTTCGTGACCACTCTTATATTAATCTTTATATCACTTGCAATATTTTCATTCGTGACCACTCTTATATTAATCTTTATATCACTGGCAATATTTTCTTTCGTAACCCCTCTTATATTAATCTTTATATCACTTGCAATATTTTCATTCGTGACCACTCTTATATTAATCTTTATATCACTGGCAATATTTTCTTTCGTAACCCCTCTTATATTAATCTTTATATCACTGGCAATATTTTCATTCGTGACCACTCTTATATTAATCTTTATATCACTGGCAATATTTTCATTCGTGACCACTCTTATATTAATCTTTATATCACTTTCAATATTTTCATTCGTGACCACTCTTATATTAATCTTTATATCACTGGCAATATTTTCTTTCGTAACCCCTCTTATATTAATCTTTATATCACTTGCAATATTTTCATTCGTGACCACTCTTATATTAATCTTTATATCACTGGCAATATTTTCTTTCGTAACCCCTCTTATATTAATCTTTATATCACTTTCAATATTTTCATTCGTGACCACTCTTATATTATTCTTTATATCACTGGCAATATTTTCTTTCGTAACCCCTCTTATATTAATCTTTATATCACTTGCAATATTTTCATTCGTGACCACTCTTATATTAATCTTTATATCACTGGCAATATTTTCATTCGTAACCCCTCTTATATTAATCTTTATATCACTTTCAATATTTTCATTCGTGACCACTCTTATATTAATCTTTATATCACTGGCAATATTTTCTTTCGTAACCCCTCTTATATTAATCTTTATATCACTTGCAATATTTTCATTCGTGACCACTCTTATATTAATCTTTATATCACTGGCAATATTTTCATTCGTGACCACTCTTATATTAATCTTTATATCACTGGCAATATTTTCTTTCGTGACCACTCTTATATTAATCTTTATATCACTGGCAATATTTTCTTTCGTAACCCCTCTTATATTAATCTTTATATCACTGGCAATATTTTCATTCGTGACCACTCTTATATTAATCTTTATATCACTGGCAATATTTTCATTCGTGACCACTCTTATATTAATCTTTATATCACTGGCAATATTTTCATTCGTGACCACTCTTATATTAATCTTTATATCACTGGCAATATTTTCTTTCGTGACCACTTTTATATTAATCTTTATATCACTGGCAATATTTTCATTCATGACCACTCTTATATTAATCTTTATATCACTGGCAATATTTTCATTCGTGACCACTCTTATATTAATCTTTATATCACTGGCAATATTTTCTTTCGTAACCCCTCTTATATTAATCTTTATATCACTGGCAATATTTTCATTCGTGACCACTCTTATATTAATCTTTATATCACTGGCAATATTTTCTTTCGTAACCCCTCTTATATTAATCTCTATATCACTAGCAATATTTTCATTCGTAACCCCTCTTATATTAATCTTTATATCACTTGCAATATTTTCGTTCGTAACCCCTCTTATATTAATCTTTATATCACTGGCAATATTTTCATTCGTGACCACTCTTATATTAATCTTTATATCACTGGCAATATTTTCTTTCGTAACCCCTCTTATATTAATCTCTATATCACTAGCAATATTTTCATTCGTAACCCCTCTTATATTAATCTTTATATCACTGGCAATATTTTCATTCGTAACCCCTCTTATATTAATCTTTATATCACTTTCAATATTTTCTTTCGTAACCCCTCTTATATTAATCTCTATATCACTAGCAATATTTTCATTCGTGACCACTCTTATATTAATCTTTATATCACTGGCAATATTTTCATTCGTAACCCCTCTTATATTAATCTTTATATCACTTTCAATATTTTCATTCGTAACCCCTCTTATATTAATCTTTATATCACTGGCAATATTTTCTTTCGTAACCCCTCTTATATTAATCTCTATATCACTAGCAATATTTTCATTCGTAACCCCTCTTATATTAATCTTTATATCACTTTCAATATTTTCATTCGTAACCCCTCTTATATTAATCTTTATATCACTGGCAATATTTTCTTTCGTAACCCCTCTTATATTAATCTCTATATCACTAGCAATATTTTCATTCGTAACCCCTCTTATATTAATCTTTATATCACTGGCAATATTTTCATTCGTGACCACTCTTATATTAATCTTTATATCACTGGCAATATTTTCATTCGTGACCACTCTTATATTAATCTTTATATCACTGGCAATATTTTCTTTCGTGACCACTCTTATATTAATCTCTATATCACTAGCAATATTTTCATTCGTAACCCCTCTTATATTAATCTTTATATCACTGGCAATATTTTCATTCGTAACCCCTCTTATATTAATCTTTATATCACTTTCAATATTTTCATTCGTGACCACTCTTATATTAATCTTTATATCACTGGCAATATTTTCATTCGTGACCACTCTTATATTAATCTTTATATCACTTGCAATATTTTCATTCGTGACCACTCTTATATTAATCTTTATATCACTGGCAATATTTTCATTCGTAACCCCTCTTATATTAATCTTTATATCACTTTCAATATTTTCATTCGTAACCCCTCTTATATTAATCTTTATATCACTCTCAATATTTTCATTCGTAACCCCTCTTATATTAATCTTTATATCACTTTCAATATTTTCATTCGTGACCACTCTTATATTAATCTTTATATCACTGGCAATATTTTCATTCGTGACCACTCTTATATTAATCTTTATATCACTTGCAATATTTTCATTCGTGACCACTCTTATATTAATCTTTATATCACTTGCAATATTTTCATTCGTGACCACTCTTATATTAATCTTTATATCACTGGCAATATTTTCATTCGTAACCCCTCTTATATTAATCTTTATATCACTTTCAATATTTTCATTCGTGACCACTCTTATATTAATCTTTATATCACTGGCAATATTTTCATTCGTGACCACTCTTATATTAATCTTTATATCACTGGCAATATTTTCTTTCGTGACCACTCTTATATTAATCTTTATATCACTGGCAATATTTTCATTCGTGACCACTCTTATATTAATCTTTATATCACTGGCAATATTTTCATTCGTAACCCCTCTTATATTAATCTTTATATCACTTTCAATATTTTCATTCGTGACCACTCTTATATTAATCTTTATATCACTGGCAATATTTTCATTCGTGACCACTCTTATATTAATCTTTATATCACTGGCAATATTTTCTTTCGTGACCACTCTTATATTAATCTTTATATCACTGGCAATATTTTTATTCGTGACCACTCTTATATTAATCTTTATATCACTGGCAATATTTTCATTCGTGACCACTCTTATATTAATCTTTATATCACTGGCAATATTTTCTTTCGTAACCCCTCTTATTAATCTTTATATCACTGGCAATATTTTCATTCGTGACCACTCTTATATTAATCTTTATATCACTGGCAATATTTTCATTCGTAACCCCTCTTATATTAATCTTTATATCACTTTCAATATTTTCATTCGTGACCACTCTTATATTAATCTTTATATCACTGGCAATATTTTCATTCGTGACCACTCTTATATTAATCTTTATATCACTTGCAATATTTTCATTCGTGACCACTCTTATATTAATCTTTATATCACTGGCAATATTTTCATTCGTAACCCCTCTTATATTAATCTTTATATCACTTTCAATATTTTCATTCGTAACCCCTCTTATATTAATCTTTATATCACTGGCAATATTTTCATTCGTAACCCCTCTTATATTAATCTTTATATCACTTTCAATATTTTCATTCGTGACCACTCTTATATTAATCTTTATATCACTGGCAATATTTTCATTCGTGACCACTCTTATATTAATCTTTATATCACTTGCAATATTTTCATTCGTGACCACTCTTATATTAATCTTTATATCACTGGCAATATTTTCATTCGTAACCCCTCTTATATTAATCTTTATATCACTTTCAATATTTTCATTCGTAACCCCTCTTATATTAATCTTTATATCACTGGCAATATTTTCATTCGTAACCCCTCTTATATTAATCTTTATATCACTTTCAATATTTTCATTCGTGACCACTCTTATATTAATCTTTATATCACTGGCAATATTTTCATTCGTGACCACTCTTATATTAATCTTTATATCACTTGCAATATTTTCATTCGTGACCACTCTTATATTAATCTTTATATCACTTGCAATATTTTCATTCGTGACCACTCTTATATTAATCATTATATCACTGGCAATATTTTCATTCGTAACCCCTCTTATATTAATCTTTATATCACTTTCAATATTTTCATTCGTGACCACTCTTATATTAATCTTTATATCACTGGCAATATTTTCATTCGTGACCACTCTTATATTAATCTTTATATCACTGGCAATATTTTCTTTCGTGACCACTCTTATATTAATCTTTATATCACTGGCAATATTTTCATTCGTGACCACTCTTATATTAATCTTTATATCACTGGCAATATTTTCATTCGTAACCCCTCTTATATTAATCTTTATATCACTTTCAATATTTTCATTCGTGACCACTCTTATATTAATCTTTATATCACTGGCAATATTTTCATTCGTGACCACTCTTATATTAATCTTTATATCACTGGCAATATTTTCTTTCGTGACCACTCTTATATTAATCTTTATATCACTGGCAATATTTTTATTCGTGACCACTCTTATATTAATCTTTATATCACTGGCAATATTTTCATTCGTGACCACTCTTATATTAATCTTTATATCACTGGCAATATTTTCTTTCGTAACCCCTCTTATATTAATCTTTATATCACTGGCAATATTTTCATTCGTGACCACTCTTATATTAATCTTTATATCACTGGCAATATTTTCATTCGTAACCCCTCTTATATTAATCTTTATATCACTTTCAATATTTTCATTCGTGACCACTCTTATATTAATCTTTATATCACTGGCAATATTTTCATTCGTGACCACTCTTATATTAATCTTTATATCACTGGCAATATTTTCTTTCGTGACCACTCTTATATTAATCTTTATATCACTGGCAATATTTTCATTCGTGACCACTCTTATATTAATCTTTATATCACTGGCAATATTTTCATTCGTGACCACTCTTATATTAATCTTTATATCACTGGCAATATTTTCTTTCGTAACCCCTCTTATATTAATCTTTATATCACTGGCAATATTTTCATTCGTGACCACTCTTATATTAATCTTTATATCACTGGCAATATTTTCATTCGTAACCCCTCTTATATTAATCTTTATATCACTTTCAATATTTTCATTCGTGACCACTCTTATATTAATCTTTATATCACTGGCAATATTTTCATTCGTGACCACTCTTATATTAATCTTTATATCACTTGCAATATTTTCATTCGTGACCACTCTTATATTAATCTTTATATCACTGGCAATATTTTCATTCGTAACCCCTCTTATATTAATCTTTATATCACTTTCAATATTTTCATTCGTAACCACTCTTATATTAATCTTTATATCACTGGCAATATTTTCATTCGTAACCCCTCTTATATTAATCTTTATATCACTTTCAATATTTTCATTCGTGACCACTCTTATATTAATCTTTATATCACTGGCAATATTTTCATTCGTGACCACTCTTATATTAATCTTTATATCACTGGCAATATTTTCTTTCGTAACCCCTCTTATTAATCTTTATATCACTGGCAATATTTTCATTCGTGACCACTCTTATATTAATCTTTATATCACTGGCAATATTTTCATTCGTAACCCCTCTTATATTAATCTTTATATCACTTTCAATATTTTCATTCGTGACCACTCTTATATTAATCTTTATATCACTGGCAATATTTTCATTCGTGACCACTCTTATATTAATCTTTATATCACTTGCAATATTTTCATTCGTGACCACTCTTATATTAATCTTTATATCACTGGCAATATTTTCATTCGTAACCCCTCTTATATTAATCTTTATATCACTTTCAATATTTTCATTCGTAACCCCTCTTATATTAATCTTTATATCACTGGCAATATTTTCATTCGTAACCCCTCTTATATTAATCTTTATATCACTTTCAATATTTTCATTCGTGACCACTCTTATATTAATCTTTATATCACTGGCAATATTTTCATTCGTGACCACTCTTATATTAATCTTTATATCACTTGCAATATTTTCATTCGTGACCACTCTTATATTAATCTTTATATCACTGGCAATATTTTCATTCGTAACCCCTCTTATATTAATCTTTATATCACTTTCAATATTTTCATTCGTAACCCCTCTTATATTAATCTTTATATCACTGGCAATATTTTCATTCGTAACCCCTCTTATATTAATCTTTATATCACTTTCAATATTTTCATTCGTGACCACTCTTATATTAATCTTTATATCACTGGCAATATTTTCATTCGTGACCACTCTTATATTAATCTTTATATCACTTGCAATATTTTCATTCGTGACCACTCTTATATTAATCTTTATATCACTTGCAATATTTTCATTCGTGACCACTCTTATATTAATCATTATATCACTGGCAATATTTTCATTCGTAACCCCTCTTATATTAATCTTTATATCACTTTCAATATTTTCATTCGTGACCACTCTTATATTAATCTTTATATCACTGGCAATATTTTCATTCGTGACCACTCTTATATTAATCTTTATATCACTGGCAATATTTTCTTTCGTGACCACTCTTATATTAATCTTTATATCACTGGCAATATTTTCATTCGTGACCACTCTTATATTAATCTTTATATCACTGGCAATATTTTCATTCGTAACCCCTCTTATATTAATCTTTATATCACTTTCAATATTTTCATTCGTGACCACTCTTATATTAATCTTTATATCACTGGCAATATTTTCATTCGTGACCACTCTTATATTAATCTTTATATCACTGGCAATATTTTCTTTCGTGACCACTCTTATATTAATCTTTATATCACTGGCAATATTTTTATTCGTGACCACTCTTATATTAATCTTTATATCACTGGCAATATTTTCATTCGTGACCACTCTTATATTAATCTTTATATCACTGGCAATATTTTCTTTCGTAACCCCTCTTATATTAATCTTTATATCACTGGCAATATTTTCATTCGTGACCACTCTTATATTAATCTTTATATCACTGGCAATATTTTCATTCGTAACCCCTCTTATATTAATCTTTATATCACTTTCAATATTTTCATTCGTGACCACTCTTATATTAATCTTTATATCACTGGCAATATTTTCATTCGTGACCACTCTTATATTAATCTTTATATCACTGGCAATATTTTCTTTCGTGACCACTCTTATATTAATCTTTATATCACTGGCAATATTTTCATTCGTGACCACTCTTATATTAATCTTTATATCACTGGCAATATTTTCATTCGTGACCACTCTTATATTAATCTTTATATCACTGGCAATATTTTCTTTCGTAACCCCTCTTATATTAATCTTTATATCACTGGCAATATTTTCATTCGTGACCACTCTTATATTAATCTTTATATCACTGGCAATATTTTCATTCGTAACCCCTCTTATATTAATCTTTATATCACTTTCAATATTTTCATTCGTGACCACTCTTATATTAATCTTTATATCACTGGCAATATTTTCATTCGTGACCACTCTTATATTAATCTTTATATCACTTGCAATATTTTCATTCGTGACCACTCTTATATTAATCTTTATATCACTGGCAATATTTTCATTCGTAACCCCTCTTATATTAATCTTTATATCACTTTCAATATTTTCATTCGTAACCACTCTTATATTAATCTTTATATCACTGGCAATATTTTCATTCGTAACCCCTCTTATATTAATCTTTATATCACTTTCAATATTTTCATTCGTGACCACTCTTATATTAATCTTTATATCACTGGCAATATTTTCATTCGTGACCACTCTTATATTAATCTTTATATCACTTGCAATATTTTCATTCGTGACCACTCTTATATTAATCTTTATATCACTTGCAATATTTTCATTCGTGACCACTCTTATATTAATCTTTATATCACTGGCAATATTTTCATTCGTAACCCCTCTTATATTAATCTTTATATCACTTTCAATATTTTCATTCGTGACCACTCTTATATTAATCTTTATATCACTGGCAATATTTTCATTCGTGACCACTCTTATATTAATCTTTATATCACTGGCAATATTTTCTTTCGTAACCCCTCTTATATTAATCTTTATATCACTGGCAATATTTTCATTCGTGACCACTCTTATATTAATCTTTATATCACTGGCAATATTTTCATTCGTAACCCCTCTTATACTAATCTTTATATCACTTTCAATATTTTCATTCGTGACCACTCTTATATTAATCTTTATATCACTGGCAATATTTTCATTCGTGACCACTCTTATATTAATCTTTATATCACTTGCAATATTTTTATTCGTGACCACTCTTATATTAATCTTTATATCACTGGCAATATTTTCATTCGTAACCCCTCTTATATTAATCTTTATATCACTTTCAATATTTTCATTCGTGACCACTCTTATATTAATCTTTATATCACTGGCAATATTTTCTTTCGTAACCCCTCTTATATTAATCTTTATATCACTGGCAATATTTTCATTCGTAACCCCTCTTATATTAATCTTTATATCACTGGCAATATTTTCATTCGTAACCCCTCTTATATTAATCTTTATATCACTGGCAATATTTTCATTCGTAACCCCTCTTATATTAATCTTTATATCACTGGCAATATTTTCATTCGTGACCACTCTTATATTAATCTTTATATCACTGGCAATATTTTCATTCGTAACCCCTCTTATATTAATCTTTATATCACTGGCAATATTTTCATTCGTGACCACTCTTATATTAATCTTTATATCACTGGCAATATTTTCATTCGTAACCACTCTTATATTAATCTTTATAACACTGGCAATATTTTCTTTCGTGACCACTCTTATATTAATCTTTATATCACTGGCAATATTTTCATTCGTAACCCCTCTTATATTAATCTTTATATCACTGGCAATATTTTCATTCGTAACCCCTCTTATATTAATCTTTATATCACTGGCAATATTTTCATTCGTAACCCCTCTTATATTAATCTTTATATCACTGGCAATATTTTCATTCGTGACCACTCTTATATTAATCTTTATATCACTGGCAATATTTTCTTTCGTGGCCACTCTTATATTAATCTTTATATCACTGGCAATATTTTCTTTCGTAACCCCTCTTATATTAATCTTTATATCACTGGCAATATTTTCTTTCGTAACCCCTCTTATATTAATCTCTATATCACTAGCAATATTTTCTTTCGTGGCCACTCTTATATTAATCTTTATATCACTGGCAATATTTTCTTTCGTGGCCACTCTTATATTAATCTTTATATCACTGGCAATATTTTCTTTCGTGACCACTCTTATATTAATCTTTATATCACTTGCATTATTTTCTTTCGTGACCACTCTTATATTAATCTTTATATCACTTGCAATATTTTCTTTCGTGACCACTCATATATTAATCTTTATATAACTTGCAATATTTTCTTTCGTGACCACTCTTATATTAATCTTTATATCACTTTCAATATTTTCTTTCGTGACCACTCTTATATTAATCTTTATATCACTTGCAATATTTTCTTTCGTGACCACTCTTACATTAATCTTTATATCACTTGCAATATTTTCTTTCGTGACCACTCTTATATTAATCTTTATATCACTTTCAATATTTTCTTTCGTGACCACTCTTATATTAATCTTTATATCACTTGCAATATTTTCTTTCGTGACCACTTTTATATTAATCTTTATATCACTGGCAATATTTTCTTTCGTGACCACTCTTATATTAATCTTTATATCACTGGCAATATTTTCTTTCGCGACCACTCTTATATTAATCTTTATATCACTGGCAATATTTTCTTTCGTGACCACTCTTATATTAATCTTTATATCACTGGAAATATTTTCTTTCGTGACCACTCTTATATTAATCTTTATATCACTGGCAATATTTTCTTTCGTGACCACTCTTATATTAATCTTTATATCACTTGCAATATTTTCTTTCGTGACCACTCTTACATTAATCTTTATATCACTTGCAATATTTTCTTTCGTGACCACTCTTACATTAATCTTTATATCACTGGCAATATTTTCTTTCGTGACCACTCTTACATTAATCTTTATATCACTGGCAATATTTTCTTTCGTGACCACTCTTATATTAATCTTTATATCACTAGCAATATTTTCTTTCGTGACCACTCTTATATTAATCTTTATATCACTTTCAATATTTTCTTTCGTGACCACTCTTATATTAATCTTTATATCACTTGCAATATTTTCATTCGTGACCACTCTTATATTAATCTTTATATCACTGGCAATATTTTCTTTCGTAACCCCTCTTATATTAATCTTTATATCACTTTCAATATTTTCTTTCGTGACCACTCTTATATTAATCTTTATATCACTTGCAATATTTTCATTCGTGACCACTCTTATATTAATCTTTATATCACTAGCAATATTTTCTTTCGTGACCACTCTTATATTAATCTTTATATCACTGGCAATATTTTCTTTCGTGACCACTCTTATATTAATCTTTATATCACTTGCAATATTTTCATTCGTGACCACTCTTATATTAATCTTTATATCACTGGCAATATTTTCTTTCGTAACCCCTCTTATATTAATCTTTATATCACTTGCAATATTTTCATTCGTGACCACTCTTATATTAATCTTTATATCACTGGCAATATTTTCTTTCGTAACCCCTCTTATATTAATCTTTATATCACTGGCAATATTTTCATTCGTGACCACTCTTATATTAATCTTTATATCACTGGCAATATTTTCATTCGTGACCACTCTTATATTAATCTTTATATCACTTTCAATATTTTCATTCGTGACCACTCTTATATTAATCTTTATATCACTGGCAATATTTTCTTTCGTAACCCCTCTTATATTAATCTTTATATCACTTGCAATATTTTCATTCGTGACCACTCTTATATTAATCTTTATATCACTGGCAATATTTTCTTTCGTAACCCCTCTTATATTAATCTTTATATCACTTTCAATATTTTCATTCGTGACCACTCTTATATTATTCTTTATATCACTGGCAATATTTTCTTTCGTAACCCCTCTTATATTAATCTTTATATCACTTGCAATATTTTCATTCGTGACCACTCTTATATTAATCTTTATATCACTGGCAATATTTTCATTCGTAACCCCTCTTATATTAATCTTTATATCACTTTCAATATTTTCATTCGTGACCACTCTTATATTAATCTTTATATCACTGGCAATATTTTCTTTCGTAACCCCTCTTATATTAATCTTTATATCACTTGCAATATTTTCATTCGTGACCACTCTTATATTAATCTTTATATCACTGGCAATATTTTCATTCGTGACCACTCTTATATTAATCTTTATATCACTGGCAATATTTTCTTTCGTGACCACTCTTATATTAATCTTTATATCACTGGCAATATTTTCTTTCGTGACCACTCTTATATTAATCTTTATATCACTGGCAATATTTTCTTTCGTAACCCCTCTTATATTAATCTTTATATCACTGGCAATATTTTCATTCGTGACCACTCTTATATTAATCTTTATATCACTGGCAATATTTTCATTCGTGACCACTCTTATATTAATCTTTATATCACTGGCAATATTTTCATTCGTGACCACTCTTATATTAATCTTTATATCACTGGCAATATTTTCTTTCGTGACCACTCTTATATTAATCTTTATATCACTGGCAATATTTTCATTCATGACCACTCTTATATTAATCTTTATATCACTGGCAATATTTTCATTCGTGACCACTCTTATATTAATCTTTATATCACTGGCAATATTTTCTTTCGTAACCCCTCTTATATTAATCTTTATATCACTGGCAATATTTTCATTCGTGACCACTCTTATATTAATCTTTATATCACTGGCAATATTTTCTTTCGTAACCCCTCTTATATTAATCTCTATATCACTAGCAATATTTTCATTCGTAACCCCTCTTATATTAATCTTTATATCACTTGCAATATTTTCATTCGTAACCCCTCTTATATTAATCTTTATATCACTGGCAATATTTTCATTCGTGACCACTCTTATATTAATCTTTATATCACTGGCAATATTTTCTTTCGTAACCCCTCTTATATTAATCTCTATATCACTAGCAATATTTTCATTCGTAACCCCTCTTATATTAATCTTTATATCACTGGCAATATTTTCATTCGTAACCCCTCTTATATTAATCTTTATATCACTTTCAATATTTTCTTTCGTAACCCCTCTTATATTAATCTCTATATCACTAGCAATATTTTCATTCGTGACCACTCTTATATTAATCTTTATATCACTGGCAATATTTTCATTCGTAACCCCTCTTATATTAATCTTTATATCACTTTCAATATTTTCATTCGTAACCCCTCTTATATTAATCTTTATATCACTGGCAATATTTTCTTTCGTAACCCCTCTTATATTAATCTCTATATCACTAGCAATATTTTCATTCGTAACCCCTCTTATATTAATCTTTATATCACTTTCAATATTTTCATTCGTAACCCCTCTTATATTAATCTTTATATCACTGGCAATATTTTCTTTCGTAACCCCTCTTATATTAATCTCTATATCACTAGCAATATTTTCATTCGTAACCCCTCTTATATTAATCTTTATATCACTGGCAATATTTTCATTTGTGACCACTCTTATATTAATCTTTATATCACTGGCAATATTTTCATTCGTGACCACTCTTATATTAATCTTTATATCACTGGCAATATTTTCTTTCGTGACCACTCTTATATTAATCTCTATATCACTAGCAATATTTTCATTCGTAACCCCTCTTATATTAATCTTTATATCACTGGCAATATTTTCATTCGTAACCCCTCTTATATTAATCTTTATATCACTTTCAATATTTTCATTCGTGACCACTCTTATATTAATCTTTATATCACTGGCAATATTTTCATTCGTGACCACTCTTATATTAATCTTTATATCACTTGCAATATTTTCATTCGTGACCACTCTTATATTAATCTTTATATCACTGGCAATATTTTCATTCGTAACCCCTCTTATATTAATCTTTATATCACTTTCAATATTTTCATTCGTAACCCCTCTTATATTAATCTTTATATCACTCTCAATATTTTCATTCGTAACCCCTCTTATATTAATCTTTATATCACTTTCAATATTTTCATTCGTGACCACTCTTATATTAATCTTTATATCACTGGCAATATTTTCATTCGTGACCACTCTTATATTAATCTTTATATCACTTGCAATATTTTCATTCGTGACCACTCTTATATTAATCTTTATATCACTTGCAATATTTTCATTCGTGACCACTCTTATATTAATCTTTATATCACTGGCAATATTTTCATTCGTAACCCCTCTTATATTAATCTTTATATCACTTTCAATATTTTCATTCGTGACCACTCTTATATTAATCTTTATATCACTGGCAATATTTTCATTCGTGACCACTCTTATATTAATCTTTATATCACTGGCAATATTTTCTTTCGTGACCACTCTTATATTAATCTTTATATCACTGGCAATATTTTCATTCGTGACCACTCTTATATTAATCTTTATATCACTGGCAATATTTTCATTCGTAACCCCTCTTATATTAATCTTTATATCACTTTCAATATTTTCATTCGTGACCACTCTTATATTAATCTTTATATCACTGGCAATATTTTCATTCGTGACCACTCTTATATTAATCTTTATATCACTGGCAATATTTTCTTTCGTGACCACTCTTATATTAATCTTTATATCACTGGCAATATTTTTATTCGTGACCACTCTTATATTAATCTTTATATCACTGGCAATATTTTCATTCGTGACCACTCTTATATTAATCTTTATATCACTGGCAATATTTTCTTTCGTAACCCCTCTTATTAATCTTTATATCACTGGCAATATTTTCATTCGTGACCACTCTTATATTAATCTTTATATCACTGGCAATATTTTCATTCGTAACCCCTCTTATATTAATCTTTATATCACTTTCAATATTTTCATTCGTGACCACTCTTATATTAATCTTTATATCACTGGCAATATTTTCATTCGTGACCACTCTTATATTAATCTTTATATCACTTGCAATATTTTCATTCGTGACCACTCTTATATTAATCTTTATATCACTGGCAATATTTTCATTCGTAACCCCTCTTATATTAATCTTTATATCACTTTCAATATTTTCATTCGTAACCCCTCTTATATTAATCTTTATATCACTGGCAATATTTTCATTCGTAACCCCTCTTATATTAATCTTTATATCACTTTCAATATTTTCATTCGTGACCACTCTTATATTAATCTTTATATCACTGGCAATATTTTCATTCGTGACCACTCTTATATTAATCTTTATATCACTTGCAATATTTTCATTCGTGACCACTCTTATATTAATCTTTATATCACTGGCAATATTTTCATTCGTAACCCCTCTTATATTAATCTTTATATCACTTTCAATATTTTCATTCGTAACCCCTCTTATATTAATCTTTATATCACTGGCAATATTTTCATTCGTAACCCCTCTTATATTAATCTTTATATCACTTTCAATATTTTCATTCGTGACCACTCTTATATTAATCTTTATATCACTGGCAATATTTTCATTCGTGACCACTCTTATATTAATCTTTATATCACTTGCAATATTTTCATTCGTGACCACTCTTATATTAATCTTTATATCACTTGCAATATTTTCATTCGTGACCACTCTTATATTAATCATTATATCACTGGCAATATTTTCATTCGTAACCCCTCTTATATTAATCTTTATATCACTTTCAATATTTTCATTCGTGACCACTCTTATATTAATCTTTATATCACTGGCAATATTTTCATTCGTGACCACTCTTATATTAATCTTTATATCACTGGCAATATTTTCTTTCGTGACCACTCTTATATTAATCTTTATATCACTGGCAATATTTTCATTCGTGACCACTCTTATATTAATCTTTATATCACTGGCAATATTTTCATTCGTAACCCCTCTTATATTAATCTTTATATCACTTTCAATATTTTCATTCGTGACCACTCTTATATTAATCTTTATATCACTGGCAATATTTTCATTCGTGACCACTCTTATATTAATCTTTATATCACTGGCAATATTTTCTTTCGTGACCACTCTTATATTAATCTTTATATCACTGGCAATATTTTTATTCGTGACCACTCTTATATTAATCTTTATATCACTGGCAATATTTTCATTCGTGACCACTCTTATATTAATCTTTATATCACTGGCAATATTTTCTTTCGTAACCCCTCTTATATTAATCTTTATATCACTGGCAATATTTTCATTCGTGACCACTCTTATATTAATCTTTATATCACTGGCAATATTTTCATTCGTAACCCCTCTTATATTAATCTTTATATCACTTTCAATATTTTCATTCGTGACCACTCTTATATTAATCTTTATATCACTGGCAATATTTTCATTCGTGACCACTCTTATATTAATCTTTATATCACTTGCAATATTTTCATTCGTGACCACTCTTATATTAATCTTTATATCACTGGCAATATTTTCATTCGTAACCCCTCTTATATTAATCTTTATATCACTTTCAATATTTTCATTCGTAACCCCTCTTATATTAATCTTTATATCACTGGCAATATTTTCATTCGTAACCCCTCTTATATTAATCTTTATATCACTTTCAATATTTTCATTCGTGACCACTCTTATATTAATCTTTATATCACTGGCAATATTTTCATTCGTGACCACTCTTATATTAATCTTTATATCACTTGCAATATTTTCATTCGTGACCACTCTTATATTAATCTTTATATCACTTGCAATATTTTCATTCGTGACCACTCTTATATTAATCTTTATATCACTGGCAATATTTTCATTCGTAACCCCTCTTATATTAATCTTTATATCACTTTCAATATTTTCATTCGTGACCACTCTTATATTAATCTTTATATCACTGGCAATATTTTCATTCGTGACCACTCTTATATTAATCTTTATATCACTGGCAATATTTTCTTTCGTAACCCCTCTTATATTAATCTTTATATCACTGGCAATATTTTCATTCGTGACCACTCTTATATTAATCTTTATATCACTGGCAATATTTTCATTCGTAACCCCTCTTATATTAATCTTTATATCACTTTCAATATTTTCATTCGTGACCACTCTTATATTAATCTTTATATCACTGGCAATATTTTCATTCGTGACCACTCTTATATTAATCTTTATATCACTTGCAATATTTTCATTCGTGACCACTCTTATATTAATCTTTATATCACTGGCAATATTTTCATTCGTAACCCCTCTTATATTAATCTTTATATCACTTTCAATATTTTCATTCGTGACCACTCTTATATTAATCTTTATATCACTGGCAATATTTTCTTTCGTAACCCCTCTTATATTAATCTTTATATCACTGGCAATATTTTCATTCGTAACCCCTCTTATATTAGTCTTTATATCACTGGCAATATTTTCATTCGTAACCCCTCTTATATTAATCTTTATATCACTGGCAATATTTTCATTCGTAACCCCTCTTATATTAATCTTTATATCACTGGCAATATTTTCATTCGTGACCACTCTTATATTAATCTTTATATCACTGGCAATATTTTCATTCGTAACCCCTCTTATATTAATCTTTATATCACTGGCAATATTTTCATTCGTGACCACTCTTATATTAATCTTTATATCACTGGCAATATTTTCATTCGTGACCACTCTTATATTAATCTTTATATCACTGGCAATATTTTCTTTCGTGACCACTCTTATATTAATCTTTATATCACTGGCAATATTTTCATTCGTAACCCCTCTTATATTAATCTTTATATCACTGGCAATATTTTCATTCGTAACCCCTCTTATATTAATCTTTATATCACTGGCAATATTTTCATTCGTAACCCCTCTTATATTAATCTTTATATCACTGGCAATATTTTCATTCGTGACCACTCTTATATTAATCTTTATATCACTGGCAATATTTTCATTCGTGACCACTCTTATATTAATCTTTATATCACTGGCAATATTTTCTTTCGTGACCACTCTTATATTAATCTTTATATCACTGGCAATATTTTCTTTCGTGACCACTCTTATATTAATCTTTATATCACTGGCAATATTTTCTTTCGTAACCCCTCTTATATTAATCTTTATATCACTGGCAATATTTTCATTCGTGACCACTCTTATATTAATCTTTATATCACTGGCAATATTTTCATTCGTGACCACTCTTATATTAATCTTTATATCACTGGCAATATTTTCATTCGTGACCACTCTTATATTAATCTTTATATCACTGGCAATATTTTCTTTCGTAACCCCTCTTATATTAATCTCTATATCACTAGCAATATTTTCTTTCGTGGCCACTCTTATATTAATCTTTATATCACTGGCAATATTTTCTTTCGTGGCCATTCTTATATTAATCTTTATATCACTTGCAATATTTTCTTTCGTAACCCCTCTTATATTAATCTTTATATCACTGGCAATATTTTCTTTCGTGACCACTCTTATATTAATCTTTATATCACTGGCAATATTTTCATTCGTGACCACTCTTATATTAATCTTTATATCACTGGCAATATTTTCATTCGTGACCACTCTTATATTAATCTTTATATCACTGGCAATATTTTCTTTCGTAACCCCTCTTATATTAATCTTTATATCACTGGCAATATTTTCATTCGTGACCACTCTTATATTAATCTTTATATCACTGGCAATATTTTCTTTCGTGACCACTCTTATATTAATCTTTATATCACTGGCAATATTTTCATTCGTGACCACTCTTATATTAATCTTTATATCACTGGCAATATTTTCTTTCGTAACCCCTCTTATATTAATCTTTATATCACTGGCAATATTTTCATTCGTGACCACTCTTATATTAATCTTTATATCACTGGCAATATTTTCTTTCGTAACCCCTCTTATATTAATCTTTATATCACTTACAATATTTTCATTCGTGACCACTCTTATATTAATCTTTATATCACTGGCAATATTTTCTTTCGTAACCCCTCTTATATTAATCTTTATATCACTGGCAATATTTTCATTCGTGACCACTCTTATATTAATCTTTATATCACTGGCAATATTTTCTTTCGTAACCCCTCTTATATTAATCTTTATATCACTGGCAATATTTTCATTCGTGACCACTCTTATATTAATCTTTATATCACTGGCAATATTTTCTTTCGTAACCCCTCTTATATTAATCTTTATATCACTGGCAATATTTTCATTCGTGACCACTCTTATATTAATCTTTATATCACTGGCAATATTTTCATTCGTGACCACTCTTATATTAATCTTTATATCACTGGCAATATTTTCTTTCGTGACCACTCTTATATTAATCTTTATATCACTGGCAATATTTTCATTCGTGACCACTCTTATATTAATCTTTATATCACTAGCAATATTTTCTTTCGTAACCCCTCTTATATTAATCTTTATATCACTGGCAATATTTTCATTCGTGACCACTCTTATATTAATCTTTATATCACTGGCAATATTTTCTTTCGTAACCCCTCTTATATTAATCTTTATATCACTGGCAATATTTTCTTTCGTAACCCCTCTTATATTAATCTTTATATCACTGGCAATATTTTCTTTCGTAACCCCTCTTATATTAATCTTTATATCACTTGCAATATTTTCTTTCGTAACCCCTCTTATATTAATCTTTATATCACTGGCAATATTTTCTTTCGTAACCCCTCTTATATTAATCTTTATATCACTGGCAATATTTTCTTTCGTAACCCCTCTTATATTAATCTTTATATCACTTGCAATATTTTCTTTCGTAACCCCTCTTATATTAATCTTTATATCACTGGCAATATTTTCTTTCGTAACCCCTCTTATATTAATCTTTATATCACTTGCAATATTTTCTTTCGTAACCCCTCTTATATTAATCTTTATATCACTGGCAATATTTTCTTTCGTGGCCACTCTTATATTAATCTTTATATCACTGGCAATATTTTCTTTCGTAACCCCTCTTATATTAATCTTTATATCACTTGCAATATTTTCTTTCGTAACCTCTCTTATATTAATCTTTATATCACTTGCAATATTTTCTTTCGTAACCCCTCTTATATTAATCTTTATATCACTTGCAATATTTTCTTTCGTAACCCCTCTTATATTAATCTTTATATCACTAGCAATATTTTCTTTCGTGGCCACTCTTATATTAATCTTTATATCACTGGCAATATTTTCTTTCGTAACCCCTCTTATATTAATCTTTATATCACTAGCAATATTTTCTTTCGTAACCCCTCTTATATTAATCTCTATATCACTAGCAATATTTTCTTTCGTGGCCACTCTTATATTAATCTTTATATCACTGGCAATATTTTCTTTCGTGGCCACTCTTATATTAATCTCTATATCACTAGCAATATTTTCTTTCGTGGCCACTCTTATATTAATCTTTATATCACTGGCAATATTTTCTTTCGTAACCCCTCTTATATTAATCTTTATATCACTAGCAATATTTTCTTTCGTAACCCCTCTTATATTAATCTTTATATCACTGGCAATATTTTCTTTCGTGGCCACTCTTATATTAATCTCTATATCACTAGCAATATTTTCTTTCGTGGCCACTCTTATATTAATCTTTATATCACTGGCAATATTTTCTTTCGTAACCCCTCTTATATTAATCTTTATATCACTAGCAATATTTTCTTTCGTAACCCCTCTTATATTAATCTCTATATCACTAGCACTATTTTCTTTCGTGGCCACTCTTATATTAATCTTTATATCACTAGCAATATTTTCTTTCGTGGCCACTCTTATATTAATCTTTATATCACTGGCAATATTTTCTTTCGTAACCCCTCTTATATTAATCTTTATATCACTGGCAATATTTTCTTTCGTAACCCCTCTTATATTAATCTCTATATCACTAGCAATATTTTCTTTCGTGGCCACTCTTATATTAATCTTTATATCACTGGCAATATTTTCTTTCGTGGCCACTCTTATATTAATCTTTATATCACTTGCAATATTTTCTTTCGTAACCCCTCTTATATTAATCTTTATATCACTTGCAATATTTTCTTTCGTAACCCCTCTTATATTAATCTTTATATCACTTCCAATATTTTCTTTCGTAACCCCTCTTATGTTAATCTTTATATCACTAGCAATATTTTCTTTCGTGGCCACTCTTATATTAATCTTTATATCACTGGCAATATTTTCTTTCGTAACCCCTCTTATATTAATCTTTATATCACTGGCTATATTTTCTTTCGTAACCCCTCTTATATTAATCTTTATATCACTTGCAATATTTTCTTTCGTAACCCCTCTTATATTAATCTTTATATCACTGGCAATATTTTCTTTCGTAACCCCTCTTATATTAATCTTTATATCACTTGCAATATTTTCTTTCGTAACCCCTCTTATATTAATCTTTATATCACTTGCAATATTTTCTTTCGTAACCCCTCTTATATTAATCTTTATATCACTGGCAATATTTTCTTTCGTAACCCCTCTTATATTAATCTTTATATCACTTGCAATATTTTCTTTCGTAACCCCTCTTATATTAATCTTTATATCACTGGCAATATTTTCTTTCGTAACCCCTCTTATATTAATCTTTATATCACTTGCAATATTTTCTTTCGTAACCCCTCTTATATTAATCTTTATATCACTGGCAATATTTTCATTCGTGACCACTCTTATATTAATCTTTATATCACTGGCAATATTTTTATTCGTGACCACTCTTATATTAATCTTTATATCACTGGCAATATTTTCATTCGTAACCCCTCTTATATTAATCTTTATATCACTGGCAATATTTTCTTTCGTAACCCCTCTTATATTAATCTTTATATCACTTGCAATATTTTCTTTCGTAACCCCTCTTATATTAATCTTTATATCACTGGCAATATTTTCATTCGTAACCCCTCTTATATTAATCTTTATATCACTGGCAATATTTTCTTTCGTAACCCCTCTTATATTAATCTCTATATCACTGGCAATATTTTCTTTCGTAACCCCTCTTATATTAATCTTTATATCACTGGCAATATTTTCATTCGTGACCACTCTTATATTAATCTTTATATCACTGGCAATATTTTCATTCGTGACCACTCTTATATTAATCTTTATATCACTGGCAATATTTTCTTTCGTGACCACTCTTATATTAATCTTTATATCACTGGCAATATTTTCTTTCGTAACCCCTCTTATATTAATCTCTATATCACTGGCAATATTTTCTTTCGTAACCCCTCTTATATTAATCTTTATATCACTGGCAATATTTTCTTTCGTAACCCCTCTTATATTAATCTTTATATCACTGGCAATATTTTCATTCGTGACCACTCTTATATTAATCTTTATATCACTGGCAATATTTTCATTCGTGACCACTCTTATATTAATCTTTATATCACTGGCAATATTTTCATTCGTAACCCCTCTTATATTAATCTTTATATCACTGGCAATATTTTCTTTCGTAACCCCTCTTATATTAATCTCTATATCACTAGCAATATTTTCTTTCGTAACCCCTCTTATATTAATCTTTATATCACTGGCAATATTTTCATTCGTAACCCCTCTTATATTAATCTTTATATCACTGGCAATATTTTCTTTCGTAACCCCTCTTATATTAATCTCTATATCACTAGCAATATTTTCTTTCGTAACCCCTCTTATATTAATCTTTATATCACTTGCAATATTTTCTTTCGTAACCCCTCTTATATTAATCTTTATATCACTGGCAATATTTTCATTCGTAACCCCTCTTATATTAATCTTTATATCACTGGCAATATTTTCATTCGTAACCCCTCTTATATTAATCTTTATATCACTAGCAATATTTTCTTTCGTAACCCCTCTTATATTAATCTTTATATCACTGGCAATATTTTCATTCGTAACCCCTCTTATATTAATCTTTATATCACTAGCAATATTTTCATTCGTAACCCCTCTTATATTAATCTTTATATCACTAGCAATATTTTCTTTCGTAACCCCTCTTATATTAATCTTTATATCACTGGCAATATTTTCATTCGTAACCACTCTTATATTAATCTTTATATCACTAGCAATATTTTCATTCGTAACCTCTCTTATATTAATCTTTATATCACTAGCAATATTTTCTTTCGTAACCCCTCTTATATTAATCTTTATATCACTGGCAATATTTTCATTCGTAACCACTCTTATATTAATCTTTATATCACTAGAAATATTTTCATTCGTAACCCCTCTTATATTAATCTTTATATCACTGGCAATATTTTCTTTCGTAACCCCTCTTATATTAATCTTTATATCACTGGCAATATTTTCTTTCGTGACCCCTCTTATATTAATCTTTATATCACTGGCAATATTTTCATTCGTGACCCCTCTTATATTAATCTTTATATCACTGGCAATATTTTCATTCGTAACCCCTCTTATATTAATCTTTATATCACTGGCAATATTTTCATTCGTAACCCCTCTTATATTAATCTTTATATCACTGGCAATATTTTCATTCGTAACCCCTCTTATATTAATCTTTATATCACTGGCAATATTTTCTTTCGTAACCCCTCTTATATTAATCTTTATATCACTGGCAATATTTTCTTTCGTAACCCCTCTTATATTAATCTTTATATCACTGGCAATATTTTCTTTCGTAACCCCTCTTATATTAATCTTTATATCACTGGCAATATTTTCATTCGTAACCCCTCTTATATTAATCTTTATATCACTGGCAATATTTTCTTTCGTAACCCCTCTTATATTAATCTTTATATCACTGGCAATATTTTCATTCGTAACCCCTCTTATATTAATCTTTATATCACTGGCAATATTTTCTTTCGTAACCCCTCTTATATTAATCTTTATATCACTGGCAATATTTTCATTCGTGACCCCTCTTATATTAATCTTTATATCACTGGCAATATTTTCATTCGTAACCCCTCTTATATTAATCTTTATATCACTGGCAATATTTTCATTCGTAACCCCTCTTATATTAATCTTTATATCACTGGCAATATTTTCTTTCGTAACCCCTCTTATATTAATCTTTATATCACTGGCAATATTTTCATTCGTGACCACTCTTATATTAATCTTTATATCACTGGCAATATTTTCTTTCGTAACCCCTCTTATATTAATCTTTATATCACTAGCAATATTTTCATTCGTAACCCCTCTTATATTAATCTTTATATCACTAGCAATATTTTCATTCGTAACCCCTCTTATATTAATCTTTATATCACTGGCAATATTTTCATTCGTAACCCCTCTTATATTAATCTTTATATCACTGGCAATATTTTCTTTCGTAACCCCTCTTATATTAATCTCTATATCACTAGCAATATTTTCTTTCGTAACCCCTCTTATATTAATCTTTATATCACTGGCAATATTTTCATTCGTAACCCCTCTTATATTAATCTTTATATCACTGGCAATATTTTCTTTCGTAACCCCTCTTATATTAATCTCTATATCACTAGCAATATTTTCTTTCGTAACCCCTCTTATATTAATCTTTATATCACTTGCAATATTTTCTTTCGTAACCCCTCTTATATTAATCTTTATATCACTGGCAATATTTTCATTCGTAACCCCTCTTATATTAATCTTTATATCACTGGCAATATTTTCATTCGTAACCCCTCTTATATTAATCTTTATATCACTGGCAATATTTTCATTCGTGACCACTCTTATATTAATCTTTATATCACTTGCAATATTTTCTTTCGTAACCCCTCTTATATTAATCTTTATATCACTGGCAATATTTTCTTTCGTAACCCCTCTTATATTAATCTTTATATCACTGGCAATATTTTCATTCGTGACCACTCTTATATTAATCTTTATATCACTTGCAATATTTTCTTTCGTAACCCCTCTTATATTAATCTTTATATCACTGGCAATATTTTCTTTCGTAACCCCTCTTATATTAATCTTTATATCACTGGCAATATTTTCATTCGTGACCACTCTTATATTAATCTTTATATCACTGGCAATATTTTCATTCGTGACCACTCTTATATTAATCTTTATATCACTGGCAATATTTTCATTCGTGACCACTCTTATATTAATCTTTATATCACTGGCAATATTTTCATTCGTGACCACTCTTATATTAATCTTTATATCACTGGCAATATTTTCATTCGTGACCCCTCTTATATTAATCTTTATATCACTGGCAATATTTTCATTCGTGACCACTCTTATATTAATCTTTATATCACTGGCAATATTTTCATTCGTAACCCCTCTTATATTAATCTCTATATCACTAGCAATATTTTCTTTCGTAACCCCTCTTATATTAATCTTTATATCACTTGCAATATTTTCTTTCGTAACCCCTCTTATATTAATCTTTATATCACTGGCAATATTTTCATTCGTAACCCCTCTTATATTAATCTTTATATCACTGGCAATATTTTCATTCGTAACCCCTCTTATATTAATCTTTATATCACTAGCAATATTTTCTTTCGTAACCCCTCTTATATTAATCTTTATATCACTGGCAATATTTTCATTCGTGACCACTCTTATATTAATCTTTATATCACTTGCAATATTTTCTTTCGTAACCCCTCTTATATTAATCTTTATATCACTGGCAATATTTTCTTTCGTAACCCCTCTTATATTAATCTTTATATCACTGGCAATATTTTCATTCGTGACCACTCTTATATTAATCTTTATATCACTTGCAATATTTTCTTTCGTAACCCCTCTTATATTAATCTTTATATCACTGGCAATATTTTCTTTCGTAACCCCTCTTATATTAATCTTTATATCACTGGCAATATTTTCATTCGTGACCACTCTTATATTAATCTTTATATCACTGGCAATATTTTCATTCGTGACCACTCTTATATTAATCTTTATATCACTGGCAATATTTTCATTCGTGACCACTCTTATATTAATCTTTATATCACTGGCAATATTTTCATTCGTGACCCCTCTTATATTAATCTTTATATCACTGGCAATATTTTCATTCGTGACCACTCTTATATTAATCTTTATATCACTGGCAATATTTTCATTCGTGACCCCTCTTATATTAATCTTTATATCACTGGCAATATTTTCATTCGTGACCACTCTTATATTAATCTTTATATCACTGGCAATATTTTCATTCGTGACCACTCTTATATTAATCTTTATATCACTGGCAATATTTTCTTTCGTAACCCCTCTTATATTAATCTTTATATCACTGGCAATATTTTCATTCGTGACCACTCTTATATTAATCTTTATATCACTGGCAATATTTTCTTTCGTGACCACTCTTATATTAATCTTTATATCACTGGCAATATTTTCATTCGTGACCACTCTTATATTAATCTTTATATCACTGGCAATATTTTCTTTCGTAACCCCTCTTATATTAATCTTTATATCACTGGCAATATTTTCTTTCGTAACCCCTCTTATATTAATCTTTATATCACTGGCAATATTTTCATTCGTGACCACTCTTATATTAATCTTTATATCACTGGCAATATTTTCATTCGTGACCACTCTTATATTAATCTTTATATCACTGGCAATATTTTCATTCGTGACCACTCTTATATTAATCTTTATATCACTGGCAATATTTTCATTCGTGACCACTCTTATATTAATCTTTATATCACTGGCAATATTTTCATTCGTGACCACTCTTATATTAATCTTTATATCACTGGCAATATTTTCATTCGTGACCACTCTTATATTAATCTTTATATCACTGGCAATATTTTCATTCGTGACCACTCTTATATTAATCTTTATATCACTGGCAATATTTCCATTCGTGACCACTCTTATATTAATCTTT
>JBAIZL010000318.1:0-23980 GCA_036971475.1 Prosapia bicincta
CAACAATAACAAACTATTTATTTAATTTTATTACGTCTTACATTAGTTTTAAAATTCTGGATAATATTTTTATCGATATCAATTTGGCAAAACAAAACATTACTTAGTGATACTTCTCAGCAGACGCGTGTGGCCCTAGATCAGTGCATTGTTCAGTCTTGTACAGCCTTTTCCGTGACTCGTAGTATTGAAAAATCCATTGATCTAGTGCAAAAGGTATCTGCTGAAAATATCAACAAAGAGTGTTTTTTGCGCAGTGATATCTATAAGAACATTTATTTTTTTTTTAAAGTCAAGGTGTGGAACAAAAAACTGCAATAACTTGATAATAACGCTGAAGTTCTAATCTTAGTGCTTCACGTTTTTATCCATTTTAATAACGAGATTACTTTTTCAATCAATTATTATTTTAAAGTTTTATTACTTTTATAAAAAAAAATATTAGACATTCGTTGTACGTTTATCTGTAGTTCAGAAATCAGAAAGCAACAGATATTTACTGTAAACTTTTAGATATTTACTTGGATCGTAATAATGAAAATATACACTGTAAATATTAAGGTTATTCTTGTACAAAACGTTTACAGAAGGCATTAAATGATTTGAATCTCTGGTTCATAACTTTTAACAAATTAGATAATGTATTCAATATACGCTAGTTGTAACAATTTTATGTAGGCTACTTTCTGACACAATCGGAAGTGAACTATATATAGCCTATATTTATACAGCCTATACAACTTCTGGTGATGGCTAATGATAGCCTACTCTAAAACAGTGAGATCATTTTGACAGTTAGATGTACTTTTTATCACAACCGGAAAAAAATTTCTGATTTTATGCAGCTTACAACACTTTAATATAGCCTGGTGAGTGATTATTGTAGCCTATTCTATCTAATCGGTTAGGTTGTTTTGACAGCTAGTTATCTTTTTTGTCACAACCGGAAACGAACCTTCGGTTTTATATAGCCTATGATACTCAGGTGTACTTCCTGCCACAACAAAGGGGAATTTCAGAATGTAAATAGCCTACCCCACTTCCGATGAAGTATGGAATCCAACGATTGGCTATATAGGTGGAATTACGGAGAGTACACAAAATCCCCTGCTACAAAATATAGGGGGATAATAATATTACATGGCAGGGTTGGACATTTGAATCACACCGACACTCTATCGGGTTGAAAGCGATGTTTATCCTTTACACCCTCTGCAAAGAAAACAAGACGAAAGGGTGTGATACAATGATACAACATCTGATCTACACGCATCAGAATTAGGATGTTTTAGTTTTACTCAAGGTTAGTTCGTATTTACTGGCGTTAACCTCGCGACATTAACATTGCGCTGACCTTGCTACATGCACATTGCGTTGAGCTCAGGATATACACACTGTGTTGACCTCGAGATACTCAAATTGTGTTGATCTCGCTACACACACATTGTGTTGATCTCACGACACACACACTGTTGACTTCGCCAGACACACACTGTGTTGACCTCGCGATACGCAAATAATGTTGATCTCGAGACACATACATCGCGTTTACCTCGCGACACACACATTGTATTTACCTGGCGACACAGCATTGCGTTTACCTCGTGACACACACACATTGTGTTGACCTTGCAACACACACATTGTGTTGACCTCGCAACACAAACGCTGCGTTGACCTCGAGATGTGTTAACCTCGAGATGTATATACATTGTGTGACTTCGCGGATTCTCTTAATGTAATAATGTGTTATTTTTTACAAAAGCTTTTAAAAATCGAAATAATAAAACGTACAACCGTAAAACATTTAAAAAAAAGGGAATTATACAAATCCAAAAGAGATAATCAGACTTCAGTCATCGGAAACGTGTGGAGAATATTTCTTGGCATTTTGTGTTTATATTGCCTATTAATTAATGTACGGGATCATTTATTAGATAATTCGATGGACATTGAAATCAAAACCATAGAGTAAAAACTTGCATAATTACCCTGTGGATTCGTAAACGAACTCCAAACAAGACATATATAGAGAACTGACAATTCCACTTCTAGTGACTCTATACCCAAGTTAATCTAAAATTATGTTTCCCTTATCATAACTTCAAAGTATTTAAACTCAGTGTTACCGTAATTTAATTCGGCCTTAGATAGTTTGACCACAATCTGTTCGTAAGGGGCTGTACTGTCGGGAAGTGATGTGACCAGCGTAACTTGATGTCCTTTGTCCGCCAGAGCGCGGAATATCGGTCTGAACGTGTTCTGGTGGCTGTGTAAAGGCATCGGCATGAAGGCCAGTATCTTTGCGCCGTCGCATTGCACAGCTAACGTGGCAAACAGTGTGAAGATTGGCACCAGCTTCATCGTCTGCAACAACAAAATCACCAAACCAAAATCAGCTTCACAAGTTGTGTAAGGAAATAGCTGTACTAAATTGTCAATAGCCCTGATACAGCTACGCAGTATCACATTACAAGTGTTTAAAGTCGTCACCGCATGTATGAAATTATTCTAATGTGTAGTTAAAGATAAACTTTTTATCACCAGTGTCTTATTATTAAGGTTTTAAACCTAATTTATCACTGTTTTAACAAAGCTCTGATTTATATAAAATCCTATTGATTTTTGTTTTTGTAGTTGGAAGACATAATTTACATATTCACCCTACAATGTGTTGTAGAAAGGTCGAATGAGGAAAAAGTTAAATAAATACAACTAATAGGTTATATTTTTTGCATACAAGTATATTATTATTGTATAATTATTTGTATATTGGGAATATATATTTTAAAAAACAATATATATATATATATATATATATATATATATATAAAACATTAAAGTAGGTATTTTTTGAAAATTTTATATTTTGATTGTTTAGGAACCAAGAAAGCTTTATTATTTGTGATTGGGAAAGAAAAATATTTATTCTAAAAATTACGTAAACTTCGCCGATATGATGCTTGACTCCATTTAAGGAGGATAACAGAAATATTGTTAAATAAAGTAATTTAATTAAGTAGATAGACTTAAGGGAGTAGAGAAGAAAAGTTATCTCTGAATAAAAACGCAATAGACAAATTTAAAAAAAAAGTTAAACAATATATATTGTCACTATGCAGTGAAATCGAAGACAGTGTTTATTTCAAGATGAAAATTTAAAAAACAAAATAGCCGTTTGTGTGTTGCTGTTGTCTTTAAGTCACAAATTTAAATAGTTTTAACGTTTTAAACACATAAAATATGAAAAAATAAATTTTTTAAAAGGTTGGTCTCTAAATAATCTGGGTTTAATTTAGTGTTATTTTATAAACGTAGTAAAAATAGTAAGAGTTATGATTTATATGAAAAATAATAAAACATAGCTCTTGTAGAAATATTAAAAATTTGGTGTTTGGTGTTTAAAGTAAAACTAATTTGAATTACAAAAGAATAAATATCTCTATAAAAAGATATACTTGAATATAAATCCTCAAAGTTTTGTAAGGATTGGCACAGAATTTTACCACAGTTCTTTTTATCAATTCTTTTTATTAGTACACACTCTCCCTAAATACATAACTTGTTCAAATTTTCAATCGTTAATAAAATACTTTTTATTCATCCACTCAAGTTCAAATAATTTTTTAAAACTTGTAGTAGATGACACTTAATGTTAAAATAGTTATTTCAAATATAATTCATAATTAATTAATTTTAGTTTGACATGGACGAATAATTTTTATAAAAAGAGGAGGGATGCAATATAGCTATTTTGTCCCATTTTGGCGTAAAATAAGTTATAAAGTATTATAGGTGTTATAAGTGTTATAGGTTGTGTGGTAGAACAGCTGTTTTAACGCATAAGTTATGTTACTTTACAGTATTTACATTAATTGTAATTATTTAATAAAAAGTAACTAAAACAAAATTTTGTTTTGTTGATCTAATTAGGAATTGCACTTTTAAAAAAATGTTTGTTTATATCACTTGTTTCTTTATATTGGCCGCAACTATTAGACTGATTTCTATGAATATTTATTTCAAATAGAAATATAATCGTTTCCCTTTCGATGGTGCCATTTTACGTTTATAGGAATGTTCCATGGATTTGCTAATACTTTGTGCTAGCCAAACTACTGATAAGTTCATCTATTGTAGCTATCCAACTGTCTCGTGCTATTCGACAGAACCCTAATTATACATCTACATTCAAGATTATAGTCTGTTATTAATGTAAATAAAGAGAAACCATAGCATTGCATAGCAAGTTGACGAGTTGTAATACTTGGAACACGGAGCCTGTAATGAATCACAATCCTAATTATACATCTACATTCAAGATTATAGTCTGATATTAATGTAAATAAAGAGAAACCATAGCATTGCATAGCAAGTTGACGAGTTGTAATACTTGGAACACGGAGCCTGTAATGAATCACAATCCTAATTATACATCTACATTCAAGATTATAGTCTGATATTAATGTAAATAAAGAGAAACCATAGCATTGCATAGCAAGTTGACGAGTTGTAATACTTGGAACACGGAGCCTGTAATGAATCACAATCCTAATTATACATCTACATTCAAGATTATAGTCTGATATTAATGTAAATAAAGAGAAACCATAGCATTGCATAGCAAGTTGACGAGTTGTAATACTTGGAACACGGAGCCTGTAATGAATCACAATCCTAATTATACATCTACATTCAAGATTATAGTCTGTTATTAATGTAAATAAAGAGAAACCATAGCATTGCATAGCAAGTTGACGAGTTGTAATACTTGGAACACGGAGCCTGTAATGAATCACAATCCTAATTATACATCTACATTCAAGATTATAGTCTGATATTAATGTAAATAAAGAGAAACCATAGCATTGCATAGCAAGTTGACGAGTTGTAATACTTGGAACACGGAGCCTGTAATGAATCACAATCCTAATTATACATCTACATTCAAGATTATAGTCTGATATTAATGTAAATAAAGAGAAACCATAGCATTGCATAGCAAGTTGACGAGTTGTAATACTTGGAACACGGAGCCTGTAATGAATCACAATCCTAATTATACATCTACATTCAAGATTATAGTCTGTTATTAATGTAAATAAAGAGAAACCATAGCATTGCATAGCAAGTTGACGAGTTGTAATACTTGGAACACGGAGCCTGTAATGAATCACAATCCTAATTATACATCTACATTCAAGATTATAGTCTGATATTAATGTAAATAAAGAGAAACCATAGCATTGCATAGCAAGTTGACGAGTTGTAATACTTGGAACACGGAGCCTGTAATGAATCACAATCCTAATTATACATCTACATTCAAGATTATAGTCTGATATTAATGTAAATAAAGAGAAACCATAGCATTGCATAGCAAGTTGACGAGTTGTAATACTTGGAACACGGAGCCTGTAATGAATCACAATCCTAATTATACATCTACATTCAAGATTATAGTCTGATATTAATGTAAATAAAGAGAAACCATAGCATTGCATAGCAAGTTGACGAGTTGTAATACTTGGAACACGGAGCCTGTAATGAATCACAATCCTAATTATACATCTACATTCAAGATTATAGTCTGATATTAATGTAAATAAAGAGAAACCATAGCATTGCATAGCAAGTTGACGAGTTGTAATACTTGGAACACGGAGCCTGTAATGAATCACAACCCTAATTATACATCTACATTCAAGATTATAGTCTGATATTAATGTAAATAAAGAGAAACCATAGCATTGCATAGCAAGTTGACGAGTTGTAATACTTGGAACACGGAGCCTGTAATGAATCACAATCCTAATTATACATCTACATTCAAGATTATAGTCTGATATTAATGTAAATAAAGAGAAACCATAGCATTGCATAGCAAGTTCCTTGGAATACGGAGCCTGTAATGAATCACAACCCTAATTATACATCTACATTCAAGATTATAGTCTGATATTAATGTAAATAAAGAGAAACCATAGCATTGCATAGCAAGTTGACGAGTTGTAATACTTGGAACACGGAGCCTGTAATGAATCACAATCCTAATTATACATCTACATTCAAGATTATAGTCTGATATTAATGTAAATAAAGAGAAACCATAGCATTGCATAGCAAGTTGACGAGTTGTAATACTTGGAACACGGAGCCTGTAATGAATCACAACCCTAATTATACATCTACATTCAAGATTATAGTCTGATATTAATGTAAATAAAGAGAAACCATAGCATTGCATAGCAAGTTGACGAGTTGTAATACTTGGAACACGGAGCCTGTAATGAATCACAACCCTAATTATACATCTACATTCAAGATTATAGTCTGATATTAATGTAAATAAAGAGAAACCATAGCATTGCATAGCAAGTTGACGAGTTGTAATACTTGGAACACGGAGCCTGTAATGAATCACAATCCTAATTATACATCTACATTCAAGATTATAGTCTGATATTAATGTAAATAAAGAGAAACCATAGCATTGCATAGCAAGTTGACGAGTTGTAATACTTGGAACACGGAGCCTGTAATGAATCACAACCCTAATTATACATCTACATTCAAGATTATAGTCTGATATTAATGTAAATAAAGAGAAACCATAGCATTGCATAGCAAGTTGACGAGTTGTAATACTTGGAACACGGAGCCTGTAATGAATCACAACCCTAATTATACATCTACATTCAAGATTATAGTCTGATATTAATGTAAATAAAGAGAAACCATAGCATTGCATAGCAAGTTGACGAGTTGTAATACTTGGAACACGGAGCCTGTAATGAATCACAATCCTAATTATACATCTACATTCAAGATTATAGTCTGATATTAATGTAAATAAAGAGAAACCATAGCATTGCATAGCAAGTTGACGAGTTGTAATACTTGGAACACGGAGCCTGTAATGAATCACAATCCTAATTATACATCTACATTCAAGATTATAGTCTGATATTAATGTAAATAAAGAGAAACCATAGCATTGCATAGCAAGTTGACGAGTTGTAATACTTGGAACACGGAGCCTGTAATGAATCACAATCCTAATTATACATCTACATTCAAGATTATAGTCTGATATTAATGTAAATAAAGAGAAACCATAGCATTGCATAGCAAGTTGACGAGTTGTAATACTTGGAACACGGAGCCTGTAATGAATCACAATCCTAATTATACATCTACATTCAAGATTATAGTCTGATATTAATGTAAATAAAGAGAAACCATAGCATTGCATAGCAAGTTGACGAGTTGTAATACTTGGAACACGGAGCCTGTAATGAATCACAATCCTAATTATACATCTACATTCAAGATTATAGTCTGATATTAATGTAAATAAAGAGAAACCATAGCATTGCATAGCAAGTTGACGAGTTGTAATACTTGGAACACGGAGCCTGTAATGAATCACAATCCTAATTATACATCTACATTCAAGATTATAGTCTGATATTAATGTAAATAAAGAGAAACCATAGCATTGCATAGCAAGTTGACGAGTTGTAATACTTGGAACACGGAGCCTGTAATGAATCACAATCCTAATTATACATCTACATTCAAGATTATAGTCTGATATTAATGTAAATAAAGAGAAACCATAGCATTGCATAGCAAGTTGACGAGTTGTAATACTTGGAACACGGAGCCTGTAATGAATCACAATCCTAATTATACATCTACATTCAAGATTATAGTCTGATATTAATGTAAATAAAGAGAAACCATAGCATTGCATAGCAAGTTGACGAGTTGTAATACTTGGAACACGGAGCCTGTAATGAATCACAACCCTAATTATACATCTACATTCAAGATTATAGTCTGATATTAATGTAAATAAAGAGAAACCATAGCATTGCATAGCAAGTTGACGAGTTGTAATACTTGGAACACGGAGCCTGTAATGAATCACAACCCTAATTATACATCTACATTCAAGATTATAGTCTGATATTAATGTAAATAAAGAGAAACCATAGCATTGCATAGCAAGTTGACGAGTTGTAATACTTGGAACACGGAGCCTGTAATGAATCACAACCCTAATTATACATCTACATTCAAGATTATAGTCTGATATTAATGTAAATAAAGAGAAACCATAGCATTGCATAGCAAGTTGACGAGTTGTAATACTTGGAACACGGAGCCTGTAATGAATCACAATCCTAATTATACATCTACATTCAAGATTATAGTCTGATATTAATGTAAATAAAGAGAAACCATAGCATTGCATAGCAAGTTGACGAGTTGTAATACTTGGAACACGGAGCCTGTAATGAATCACAATCCTAATTATACATCTACATTCAAGATTATAGTCTGATATTAATGTAAATAAAGAGAAACCATAGCATTGCATAGCAAGTTGACGAGTTGTAATACTTGGAACACGGAGCCTGTAATGAATCACAATCCTAATTATACATCTACATTCAAGATTATAGTCTGATATTAATGTAAATAAAGAGAAACCATAGCATTGCATAGCAAGTTGACGAGTTGTAATACTTGGAACACGGAGCCTGTAATGAATCACAATCCTAATTATACATCTACATTCAAGATTATAGTCTGATATTAATGTAAATAAAGAGAAACCATAGCATTGCATAGCAAGTTGACGAGTTGTAATACTTGGAACACGGAGCCTGTAATGAATCACAACCCTAATTATACATCTACATTCAAGATTATAGTCTGATATTAATGTAAATAAAGAGAAACCATAGCATTGCATAGCAAGTTGACGAGTTGTAATACTTGGAACACGGAGCCTGTAATGAATCACAATCCTAATTATACATCTACATTCAAGATTATAGTCTGATATTAATGTAAATAAAGAGAAACCATAGCATTGCATAGCAAGTTGACGAGTTGTAATACTTGGAACACGGAGCCTGTAATGAATCACAATCCTAATTATACATCTACATTCAAGATTATAGTCTGATATTAATGTAAATAAAGAGAAACCATAGCATTGCATAGCAAGTTGACGAGTTGTAATACTTGGAACACGGAGCCTGTAATGAATCACAACCCTAATTATACATCTACATTCAAGATTATAGTCTGATATTAATGTAAATAAAGAGAAACCATAGCATTGCATAGCAAGTTGACGAGTTGTAATACTTGGAACACGGAGCCTGTAATGAATCACAATCCTAATTATACATCTACATTCAAGATTATAGTCTGATATTAATGTAAATAAAGAGAAACCATAGCATTGCATAGCAAGTTGACGAGTTGTAATACTTGGAACACGGAGCCTGTAATGAATCACAACCCTAATTATACATCTACATTCAAGATTATAGTCTGATATTAATGTAAATAAAGAGAAACCATAGCATTGCATAGCAAGTTGACGAGTTGTAATACTTGGAACACGGAGCCTGTAATGAATCACAACCCTAATTATACATCTACATTCAAGATTATAGTCTGATATTAATGTAAATAAAGAGAAACCATAGCATTGCATAGCAAGTTGACGAGTTGTAATACTTGGAACACGGAGCCTGTAATGAATCACAACCCTAATTATACATCTACATTCAAGATTATAGTCTGATATTAATGTAAATAAAGAGAAACCATAGCATTGCATAGCAAGTTGACGAGTTGTAATACTTGGAACACGGAGCCTGTAATGAATCACAATCCTAATTATACATCTACATTCAAGATTATAGTCTGATATTAATGTAAATAAAGAGAAACCATAGCATTGCATAGCAAGTTGACGAGTTGTAATACTTGGAACACGGAGCCTGTAATGAATCACAACCCTAATTATACATCTACATTCAAGATTATAGTCTGATATTAATGTAAATAAAGAGAAACCATAGCATTGCATAGCAAGTTGACGAGTTGTAATACTTGGAACACGGAGCCTGTAATGAATCACAATCCTAATTATACATCTACATTCAAGATTATAGTCTGATATTAATGTAAATAAAGAGAAACCATAGCATTGCATAGCAAGTTGACGAGTTGTAATACTTGGAACACGGAGCCTGTAATGAATCACAATCCTAATTATACATCTACATTCAAGATTATAGTCTGATATTAATGTAAATAAAGAGAAACCATAGCATTGCATAGCAAGTTGACGAGTTGTAATACTTGGAACACGGAGCCTGTAATGAATCACAACCCTAATTATACATCTACATTCAAGATTATAGTCTGATATTAATGTAAATAAAGAGAAACCATAGCATTGCATAGCAAGTTGACGAGTTGTAATACTTGGAACACGGAGCCTGTAATGAATCACAACCCTAATTATACATCTACATTCAAGATTATAGTCTGATATTAATGTAAATAAAGAGAAACCATAGCATTGCATAGCAAGTTGACGAGTTGTAATACTTGGAACACGGAGCCTGTAATGAATCACAACCCTAATTATACATCTACATTCAAGATTATAGTCTGATATTAATGTAAATAAAGAGAAACCATAGCATTGCATAGCAAGTTGACGAGTTGTAATACTTGGAACACGGAGCCTGTAATGAATCACAATCCTAATTATACATCTACATTCAAGATTATAGTCTGATATTAATGTAAATAAAGAGAAACCATAGCATTGCATAGCAAGTTGACGAGTTGTAATACTTGGAACACGGAGCCTGTAATGAATCACAACCCTAATTATACATCTACATTCAAGATTATAGTCTGATATTAATGTAAATAAAGAGAAACCATAGCATTGCATAGCAAGTTGACGAGTTGTAATACTTGGAACACGGAGCCTGTAATGAATCACAACCCTAATTATACATCTACATTCAAGATTATAGTCTGATATTAATGTAAATAAAGAGAAACCATAGCATTGCATAGCAAGTTGACGAGTTGTAATACTTGGAACACGGAGCCTGTAATGAATCACAACCCTAATTATACATCTACATTCAAGATTATAGTCTGATATTAATGTAAATAAAGAGAAACCATAGCATTGCATAGCAAGTTGACGAGTTGTAATACTTGGAACACGGAGCCTGTAATGAATCACAACCCTAATTATACATCTACATTCAAGATTATAGTCTGATATTAATGTAAATAAAGAGAAACCATAGCATTGCATAGCAAGTTGACGAGTTGTAATACTTGGAACACGGAGCCTGTAATGAATCACAACCCTAATTATACATCTACATTCAAGATTATAGTCTGATATTAATGTAAATAAAGAGAAACCATAGCATTGCATAGCAAGTTGACGAGTTGTAATACTTGGAACACGGAGCCTGTAATGAATCACAACCCTAATTATACATCTACATTCAAGATTATAGTCTGATATTAATGTAAATAAAGAGAAACCATAGCATTGCATAGCAAGTTGACGAGTTGTAATACTTGGAACACGGAGCCTGTAATGAATCACAACCCTAATTATACATCTACATTCAAGATTATAGTCTGATATTAATGTAAATAAAGAGAAACCATAGCATTGCATAGCAAGTTGACGAGTTGTAATACTTGGAACACGGAGCCTGTAATGAATCACAACCCTAATTATACATCTACATTCAAGATTATAGTCTGATATTAATGTAAATAAAGAGAAACCATAGCATTGCATAGCAAGTTGACGAGTTGTAATACTTGGAACACGGAGCCTGTAATGAATCACAACCCTAATTATACATCTACATTCAAGATTATAGTCTGATATTAATGTAAATAAAGAGAAACCATAGCATTGCATAGCAAGTTGACGAGTTGTAATACTTGGAACACGGAGCCTGTAATGAATCACAACCCTAATTATACATCTACATTCAAGATTATAGTCTGATATTAATGTAAATAAAGAGAAACCATAGCATTGCATAGCAAGTTGACGAGTTGTAATACTTGGAACACGGAGCCTGTAATGAATCACAACCCTAATTATACATCTACATTCAAGATTATAGTCTGATATTAATGTAAATAAAGAGAAACCATAGCATTGCATAGCAAGTTGACGAGTTGTAATACTTGGAACACGGAGCCTGTAATGAATCACAACCCTAATTATACATCTACATTCAAGATTATAGTCTGATATTAATGTAAATAAAGAGAAACCATAGCATTGCATAGCAAGTTCCTTGGAATACGGAGCCTGTAATAAATCACTTCACTGGCAAGCCAGATTAATTTATTAATGTTACATCCGGCACTTTTGCATAGTAATACGTGCTCTGCATAAACCCAAAGCGACTAACACTACAACTATTGTTCATTCATACAATGCAACTATCCATATCCAAATATCCCATTAGATATCATTATAATGTTACACCAAATTGTTACCCTGATTTAACTTGTCTTGTTTAATAGTAAAGACTGTAGTAGTGTATTATTATTAGATATTAAAACATTATTGCATTTGCTAAAAATATGTCAAATCTGTGCATACAACAGGTATATTTTGAATTAATTATTAAAATTTGGCACCTACTTCTACCTTTTTGTTTCATAGGCTTTTTAAAAATAAAGTTTTCTCTGCACTAAAATTATTTTTTTCGTTTACTTTCTGGATTTTTACACATTTTTAAAAAAAGATTTTTCAAAAATTTTATATATTTATATATATATTTTAAATGTTATATATATTTTAAATGTTCTTAAATTTGTAATCTTAATGAATTGTTTCAATATAATGTACTTTTGCAAAGGTTTTAAATTGGTGGTCAAATTTCTTTGAACATTTATTCTAAAGCCCCATATGCAGTGTACAAACTTAAAGATGTCGAATTTAAGGTAAAATTGTAACAATATAATAATCGTTGGAACATTAATTTTTTTATTAAAATTTTAATGTATATCACATAAATTGTAATTTTAAATTTTATTAAATTCCTAGTAATAAATTAACACAATTGTTAAAGTTACACTCAGTTGAGTTACATTCGACAAATTTAGGTTTATATGTAATTACATTTGGAAATTGTTTAAACTTAACCTCTAAAATAAACAATATCAAGAGCACAATGGTACAATATATTACAATAAAATATTGACAAAACCCACAATTACACAATAACAATAAAACATAACTAATATTGCAAGTTACCTAAGATTAAACACTTACATACATTTCGATGACCAAGTCATCTTCGTCATCATCAAATGGCTTTATTAGAAAATTACAATATATTGTAAGTTATTGTATTCTATATATTGTAATTTTGTAATAGGACGCTCTTGTGATATTGACATGGTCATAGAAATGTAAATAAGGTATTAATCTTTGGTAACTTGATATATTAGTTATTTTTTATTAATTTTGTGGTATTGGGTTGTTTGCCAATATTTTTATTGCAAGATATTAAGAGATTGGCTAGTTCGGATTCTCGATTTCAGGAATCGTCAATTTTAACGGTATCGAGTAACTATCGATACTCGATTAAAGTGCCGATTCCGATTATTGTTTTTTAACTGTTAAAATCGTGTGCGGAGTAATTTTATAGAAAAAAAGAATAATTATTAACTTGTCTTATTTATGTATTAGTTGCTTTTAATGAATTATATAATTAGAGCAAATGTCTATTTGAGATGACGAAAATATTCTTATTATTTAGATAGGGTTATCGGCAATATTTTAATTGTACCCCTAATAACCTCTAAAAGAAGAACACAGTCGCAATGTGAAATATATTTTGAGTGATGCTTCTCGTATAACCTTCTCCGTAGCCTATGTAAAAGTTAGTGTCGCGAGCCGGGATTGCAGACCTTGTGCTTAATTAGTAGTTGAGTGTCTGGAGTGGCATTGAGTCAAGGTAGTGACGTGCTATTTGGCGAAGTAACAGATACCACGTGACATGAAGTACGTGTACATTATACTTTATATCCAACATGGTTTTAATATATTGGTTCGTTTAGAGATGTTTTTATAAGTAGCCCTGTAATAAGCAATTATTTGAAGAACTGAATGAAAACTATCAAGGGGTGACGCGTTTCGGAAGCGTCGTCTTTATTAATGAAGTCTATCCTACTTCATCAATGAAACGGTGGTTTCTAAACGCGTCAGTAAGTAAGTTAATTGTAAGTAAGTGTTCACTTAGTTCTTGAAATAACCGCTCATGATTTAATCAGCGAAATCAAGATGATTACAACCAATTTTAGTTTGGTAACAGTTGACGAAACTGCAATATTTCGATTTAAACGAGGTGAAAGTTATTTTTAATGTAGCAAACCTTAAATAGTGGTCAATATGTGCACTAAATATTGCCGTATAAACATAACCTCAAAAGCTCACTCTTTTATGAAACAACTCACGCATATTGTTTCACTACATTACCTTTGCTAACTAAACGCCAACTAGACTACTAGTAAAGAAACAGGTCTCATTTTCCGTGATTGCACGAAAACATACGTCACAATTGTGGAGTAAATTATGCACATTTTTAACGTTCATTTTCATCTCTTGTAAGTTTTTACCGTTAACTTCTTATTTTGTCCTTATTTTATTGAAAACACCAACGAACTATCCAGATAGAATAAATTTGGATTTATGAATAAGAAAACAATGATGTGCATATCGTAGGCTAGCCGTTTGCTGAATCCAATGTTATGGTAATTAAAATTATTGAAATATTTATTTATATTAGAGTAGGCTGCATCTTTCTGTCTTTCCTAACATTACTATATTATCCTTTGTTGACACGTTTCGGAATGACACCTTATTTAAAACTTAAATAGTACTGTTCCCATTGATCCAATGGAACAGTACTATTTAAGTTTTGAAAATGGAGTAATTCCAAAACGCGTCAGCAAAGGTAAATATTGTAATGTTAGGTAGAGACAGAAAAATGTACTCGAATATACACCTAATCTATTCCTTGTAGGCAGTTAGTACATTGACTAAATTTAATATAGTATAAAATATTGCTGTTCGTAAAGGAAACGTAAGTATATATAGTTTCATATGTTTTTGAGGTTATGTTTATATGTGTTTAATTTTATCACTTTTCATTGCTACATTTAAAATCACTTTAATCTCATACAGAGATATATCAAAATTCGGAAACCACAAACAATTGACACCATAATAAGCCTAAAATTTAATAAAACCTAAAGTTACTTAAATAAAACTTAAAATATTATTTTACAAAAGTTAACAAAACGAGATTACCAAAGGTGAGTTTTAAAGAGTGAACACAAAATCTCACTGAACACTAGTGTTACCCGATCATTAATGATGGTTCGATTGTTACCAATACTACTCAGTATAAATAAACTAGTGTTTGGCGAGTTTTTGCATTAACTATATAAAACGAGATTACATCAAAGAAAATAAATAAATGTACAAGTAGTCGTAAAATGATGAGTCGTAATTGGTAAACAAAACTTAGAGTATTGTATACTTACAACCATACCTAGGCGCAACTTGTGCACTGGTGATTGTTCTGAACTAAGCAGTCACGCAAAACAGATCATTTAATTAAGAAGTTAACTGATCCATTACATACAAGAAACTTCACACACTGTACAAGTTCTATTCACAGATACCAGGCAATTCGCATCAGCTGTTAGATTAAGACTATTGAGATTCTTTCTGTGGCCGTCCAGTAGATGTCGGGGCATTCGTAGTCTGCTTTGAAATGAAGAGTTCTGTTAGAAAATACGTACAGATACATTTTCTCATTTGCAGAGATTAAGACAAAAATAAGTAATAGAAACACAATTTTTTTAAAGCTTTTTACTTCAGTCAATACATAAAAATTTAATTTAATTTAATTTCAATTAAATAAATACAATTAATGCAAATAAAGTAAGAATACCTAAGCATTAAAACAGCTGTTCTATTACATAACCTATAACATAAAATCAGCTGTTATGAAATCATATGTTATCACTTATTTTAAGCCAAATGGGACACAATAACTATTTGCTTATATCACCCCTTTTATAAAAAGTTTTTCAAGCAATGTATGATCTATTTATAGTTTTTACTTACGTTTCGAGAACTAGTTTATTTATTTTCAGGCCTAAATATATAATGAACAAGTTTACTCATTACTGTATATTAAACGGGTTGGTTTATAAAAAGTATGAGTGGATTATTTCTTACGTAATTAATATTTCTTTGATTAAGCATCAAATATGGATGAAACTCAAGTCTCACAAATACATTTAAAAAAAAATGACTTTAACTCCATATATGTTTCAAAAGCCAAGCTTCCATCATCAGTGAGTCATCATATGTATTCACTCTTACGTATGATGGAAGCTTGGCTGTTGAATCATTTATGACATTATATTTATTGTTTAAAATGTATTTGTAAGATTTGAGGTGTTTGGCATGTATTTTTGTTAAAATTACTCTCGACAGACTAGCTCAGGAGTGGATTATTTATTTATTTTTATTAAATGTACGGAATACACCACTTTATATACATTTGTGTTACCCCCTCACCAGTTTACACAACATACATTATGAGTGTGAAAAAACATTTATAATGAATGTTTGTATTTATTATTGTTTGAAGGGAAAACTTATATATCGACGCCTACAAAAATTCATTAGATGGACGAAAACACACAGTTTCACAACAGTAATATTTCAGTCAGCTTACGCCATGAGTCATTTCAAAGTGAATTAAATGATAACGTATGATTTCATACAACAGCTGATTTTGGGTTATAGGTTATGTTGTAGAACAGCTGTTTTACGCGTAGGTTATGTTACATTATTTATTGAACATTGTTAAGGAAAAGGGTTATTATTAAATAGTTTTGATCAGTTAGTAAGTATATTAGTTTATTTAAATTTTAATAAACCTCAATGCTAATAATTCAATATAACGATAATATACAGTTATATATTGTTAATAAAATTTTTGAAAGAAAACATTCTTAGGCACGTCTGATTCTTTTTAAGAACTACTTTCAAATTAATTTGTTTAAAAACATTATATATTCAGTAAACATCTAATAATAATTTTTTTACCTATAATATTTTCTCATTAACTACAATAAATATAAGTCTCTATTAAATACATCGAAATATAATGAAAAATGTAATTCATATTTGAGACGATTATTATAGAAAATTTTACAAAACTATAAGTTCTAATTTGTAATCTGTAGTTGCAACTTGGGTGCTAAATGTAAATAAACTGTTGTTTATTATAAAATTAATGTTTATAATCTTATATTTTCATGCCATTTGTTGAAAATTTTTCAAATCTATTAGCTCTAATTTATTTGCAGTTAAAATTTGATATTAAATTGTAAAGATTTTGTATTATTGTTTCCTAAACAAATGTTTTGGTAGTTTTTCTCAATTCAGAGTTTCTGTAGTCGTAGGTATAAAAGCTTTTATTTCGGTTGGCACTCCCCAGAGTCTCTAAAGTTTTGAGACATTTATAACAAGTAAAGTAACGGTTATTTAGAACGTTATTCCTATACATTCTATGTAAGATGTAATTTGTCCATCATGTACTGAACCCTTCATTTCATAGGCTTCTAGGTATGGAGACAAACTAGTTTTTCGAAATGCCGGGAACATTTTGAAGTAATTTAACTGACTCGCATATCAATAAAAAGTCTTTATACAAAAATGGTTGGGGCTTAAACCCAAAGAGAAATATTACTGCTAACTTTTGTGTATATACATTTTTGAAAAAAAGTAACACGTGCACAGTTGTAAAGTAAAGGACTCCGTCACGTCACGCTGATAAAAGGCTTTCGTCGGTTGAATAATGGATTAGAAACTTGTGATGGGTTTTCTGTTGCAGATTAAATCTTGCTTTGTAGACATATGACTGAGTTAGTTTAAATTAGAATTGTTTGCAAAGTTGGATGAAGATTTCAAAGTTTCTCGGCTCTGACAGAACGTTCTATTTGCCCCTTCCCTTTCTTTGCGTTACGACTCGTGTAAAGCTAAATCAGAATCCCGCCGCAGCAGTAAAGAGCGCTAATGCTGTATACAGAAATCTAGTTAAACGATGAGTAAACACTGTGTTTACTTTACGATGTACAGTCAGTTTACCGTTCATTTAAGATGAGTCATATATTGTTTCATTTGTAAAATACCATGAACAGATTTCAAAGTAGAAACAAAACTAAATACATTAAAATCGTTGTAGTAGTTACACATTACAAATATTTATTTATTTTACCCGGGTTTGGGCTCCCAGCCCTCGTGACAGCCAACTTCTGGCGAGCTGCCTCCGTTTAACAGGCGCATGCGGTTAGTATCCTTAAGATGGTGTGGGTGGCCAGCACTTCTTCTGAGGCCTACTCGAAACTGTAATAGGCTCATTAATAATTTTTTAAATGTTTTCTCGCAATTCGTATGAGCTGTGAAATTAGATGTCCTTGACCAATAGGTTGAACTTGTGTAAAAGGTTGCCTAATCGCGGTTAGGGCGCAGTGAGAACGCGAGGGATGCAAAACCAAATAATTGTTTCTCCTGTATACAGAGTTTGGCGAATCTTTAAATTCTAACAACGGTTACGAATTATAATTATTTTAAATTTATAAAATACATATTGAGACAAAACATTTTTGAAGTAGACAAAGCATTGTTAAATCGGTTTTAAACATGCTGTGGGGAGGGGGGTATACGTACGTACTGGGAGGTAATAAGGATTTCAAGAGGGGATGAGAAATAAAAACATAATTAAAAGTAAAATATAATGAACGTCAGATGGATTTATGTGATTATTTGATTTAAAAAGAAATCAAGACCTATACTAACTCAAGACAAAGTTGTGTTACAATAAATGTTATGAATAAAGTAATCTGAAGCTAAGCTGAATACCGCCTTCCATTAACCAAACCTAACCTAACTAGCTTGAGTTTCAAACTACTTGCATTGGCCACAATCAGGTCAGGCAAATGCTATACAAAGGGGGTCACGTCTGAAACTGTTAGAACCCCTGCACTGGGGTCTATATCGTAATACTGATCCGGAAACGTTACGTCTGTCGTTGTATGAGACAATTCTTTAAAAAATTTCTTTCATTATACTTTCTTACAAATTTCGTTTACAAAAACAAATACTAACATTGCTTACATGAAGCAAACCAGCAGTGAAGTTTTAGCACTTGGACGTCCTTGGCGTTAGTGTAGGATTAAAGATAGATTATAAATTGTCGTAATGTCAAGTTGACAGTAACGAAACTCTTTACAGTCGAGCTTGTATTTTTTAACAACTTGAAGCAACTGTGATGTAGTTTTTTATTTTAAATGAAATAAACCTTTTAAGCACAAATAAAACCTCTCATTTAAACCCTTGCGTACATTTCGATTGCAAAGTAATCATCTTCAAAGGAAATTATTATAAAAAGAACTACATTTGATCTAAGCTACCTTTAATATATATCTTGTATTTTTATATTTTCAATGTCAACTAACAAATTTAATCCATACATTTAACTTGTCTATGAACCAAAGGTCATAACTTATTGAATATACCGGTTCTCGTCCGACCGCCGAAGTCAAGCAACATTGGGCGTGGTTGCTACTGGGATGGGTTAACCTGCATATTATAATTATATGGTAATTTTACTTTAATTTAAATTTATTTAACTAAGTAAATACATAGGGCTTATTTGCTGACGCGTTTAGAAACAATCGTTCCTATGACAAAGCTTCAACTCAATTATAGTTTAATCATTGTATTCAAGATGATTATTCAAGATGATTATTCAAGCAACTTTAATTTTACTTTTACGTTTAACATTATAATTTCGAAACAATTATAATACCTTTCATTTTCTAATTGCCCACTACACACCCGTATGAAAATGTATAAAATCTTGTTACATTTAGTAGCCGGACAAATCTTTCTCTTGTTTTATCATCGCTTTATAGGTATCAAACAGTTTAATGTTTTGCACGAGAAGCTATCTTGTTATTTTTTATGAAGAAATCTATCCTACCCGGACATGCAAAAAAGCTACAAAGTTTCCGGTTTGGTTATGAAAAACAAAATTAGGTTTGGCAAGGTAGTCACGTACGTGTCAAGACTTGTAATTGTTGCTAAGCCGAAGACGTGCTTAGGAATATCCCTTTGGAATATATTGCCGCTAAGCCAAAGATAATGGATTGACCTATTAAATTTCGCGATCACTTAGTGAATGTGTTTTTATCCAATTCCTTCTAATAGCACACACTATCATAATATACATCTTGTAAAAATTTGCAATCGTTAATAAAATACTTCTTATGCATCCAAGTTCAAGTAATTTTTTTATATATAGTGGATGAGAATTGATGTTAATACAGTTTTTGCAAATATTTATTCATTAATTTAAATTTAAAAAATTAGATATCCCGGTCGGATTGGAACTGTAAAACTACATGTTTAAAACCCAGCACTTTGGCACTGAGCCAACTTTTCCATAGCTAGAAATCCATTACTTAAAGATTTATACGAAATTATAAGAGGAAAGCACCTTGCAATAATGAAGCATTACTAGAGATAGTTAGAATGAGAAATTATAGACCATCATCAGCTTCATAAATTAGATTAAAAAAAAAAAAGAAAGGACATAAATAATAAAAAAATAATAATAGTAAAATAACATATGATTTATAGAGAGGAAAATTGCAAGGAAATTCGCTTTCTATTTTCAAACATAATATTGTGATTGTGTCATATGTATATACAAATTTATTTTAATTGTAATTATAAAATAAAATGTAACTATAATAACATTTTTCTTCTTCAACCTCAGTAGATATATTACTTGTTTATAACAAAACCTATTCTAATTGAATAATATGTAGGTATATTTTAATATATCTGTACTTTTTAGTAACATATTTAATGACGCTATGTTTTAAGGCATTACCCAAAACTTAAATTTAACAACAAATACATAGCGAAATGTGTTCAGGTTGATGCACGTGCTTGCTACATTTTCTTTGCTCCTACAGTTAAATTCGAAGAAAGTTTGTACTTTCATGGGTGGAAGATCGTAGGTACAAAAAGCCGTGACAGTGCGACGTCATAATATAAAAACTATGTATGGCCAGTTGGTAGTTTATGACCCCCTAACAATGTTAGTTTTTGCTGTTTTAGCTCATTTAGTGCATAGAGTAAAGTTTGCAACTGCATTTTACATGCTCGCTGGGCTCCTTCCTCCATTTTTACATGCTCGCTGGGCTCCATCCTCCATTTTTACATGCTCGCTGAGCTCCTTCCTCCATTTTTACATGCTCGCCGAGCTCCTTCCTCCATTTTTACATGCTCGCTGGGCTCCATCCTCCATTTTTACATGCTCGCTGAGCTCCTTCCTCCATTTTTACATGCTCGCTGGGCTCCTTCCTCCATTTTTACATGCTCGCTGAGCTCCTTCTTCCATTTTTACTTGCTCGCTGAGCTCCTTCCTCCATTTTTACATGCTCGCCGAGCTCCTTCCTCCATTTTTACATGCTCGCTGGGCTCCATCCTCCATTTTTACATGCTCGCTGAGCTCCTTCTTCCATTTTTACTTGCTCGCTGGGCTCCTTACTCCATTTTTACATGCTCGCTGGACTCCATCTTTCATTTTTACATGCTCGCTGATCTCCTTCCTCCATTTTTACATGCTCGCTGGGCTCCTTACTCCATTTTTACATGCTCGCTGAGCTCCTTCTTCCATTTGTACATGCTCGCTGGGCTCCTTCCTCCATTTTTACATGCTCCCTGAGCTCCTTCCATTTTACATGCTCGCTGGGCTCCTTACTCCATTTTTACATGCTCGCTAGGCTTCTTCCTCCATTTTTACATGCTCGCTGAGCTCCTTCTTCCATTTTTAGATTATCGCTGAGCTCCTTCTTCCATTTTTACATGCTCGCTGAGCTCCTTCCTCCATTTTTACATGCTCGCTGGGTCCTTACTCCATTTTTACATGCTCGCTGAGCTACTTCTTCCATTTGTACATGCTCGCTGGGCTCCTTCCTCCATTTTTACATGCTGGCTTGGCTCCTTCCTCCATTTTTACATGCTCTCTGAGCTCCTTACATTTTACATGCTCGCTGGGCTCCTTCCTCCATTTTTACATGCTCGCTGAGCTCTTTCTTCCATTTTTACATGCTCGCTGGGCTCCTTCCTCCATTTTTACATGCTCGATGGGCTCCTTCCTCCATTTTTACATGCTCGCTGAGCTTCTTCTTCCATTTTTACATTATCGCTTTGCTCCTTCTTCCATTTTTACATGCTTGCTGAGCTCCTTCTTCCATTTTTACATTATCGCTGAGCTCTTTCTTCCATTTTTACATTATCGCTGGGCTCCTTCTTCCATTTTTACATGCTCGCTGGGCTCCTTCCTCCATTTTTACATGCTCGCTGAGCTCTTTCTTCCATTTTTACATGCTCGCTGGGCTCATTCCTCCATTTTTACATGCTCGCTGGGCTCCTTCCTCCATTTTTCAGTAGCAGGGCATCAGCATGTTTGATCCCATATCTCATACTCTCTATTACTGTCGTTGAAAACGTTCATCTGTTATGTTGATCTTGTTCGGGAAAGTCTGTTACCTTTTATCCCTTTAAATTGCCTATTTCTATATTGGTTGGTGAATAATTATTAACTGTTGGAAGACAACTGAAAACTTCAATAATCTAACACTGTTTATATTTGTTTACAGGACTAATAATTCTCTATTTGTAAGACGGCATGTTCTACATTTTATCTTTGTTTTCATTCTTTTCAACCGCAAATTTTGTCTCTTTCATTTTGCTGTTAAACGTAAAGTTTGATGCGGTATATATTATTTAGTATGGCTATTGTACTCTGTGTTTGTAAATGTTTAATCTTTTGTGAGAAGAGTATTGTGTATATTTTATAAGAATGTCCTTAACTCTGTAGGCAAAACTCTTGATGGATTTATTACAGAAATAAAAAATCAATCAAACTCATTTTATCTATCTATCGTAAATACTCCAAAGCAAAATGTTTGGAAAAAATGTTTATATAGGCCACATCACCGTATTACATACTTTTATGAATAGGTAATGTAGAATATCCTTACGGGTAATTACGAATTACACGGAGACCACTATTATACCGCACGTTGCGGTGGTTAGGTTAGGTTAATTTAGCATAAAGTTGTTACTATTACTTCCCTGTTACATTATGAATCGGATGAGGGAAGTGCTAATTAGAGGAACAAGAGGCATTGAGGAACTCCCGGAATATATATGTGGCTAATGAGAGTGACCGAGATGCGGCGATGTGATCAACTCAATTCTAGCTAACATCGCTTCTTTTTGGGAGGGAGAAAACAAAAACCGATCAACACAGTGACAAGTAATTTTCTACAGTAAGTCAAAAGACGTCTGTCTTGTACAAGGATTTAGTGTTCTTACGTCCCATGCAAAATAACCTCTAAAAACAGTGACCTCCGTATAATACGTAAGTACCTCCATAAGTTACATAAAGGTGAACAGGTAATATCTAATCTACAAACTACAAGAACTGAAAAACACCTTGCCACTGTAGAGTTAAGACTCTGACCGGATAAATTTTAGGGAAAAAATTTGAAAACTTAGATAAATAAGTTAGAGCAGACTATACGATCCACTTCATAGCTGAACTGTATATGGTATATACATTAAGATGCGTACGAAACCATGATATATTTATATACAAATATAATTACTGTGCTCTTATTTGCTCGAATACTTATTAGTACATGATTTTAAAATTTTTATGAAAAAGATACTTAATCTTTGACATTCATGGCAACAGAATTCTAATTATAATTACTGGCTGTGAGCGAAGTAATACAAATGCTGTGTGTGTGTGTGTGTGTGTGTGTGTGTGTGTGTGTGTGTGTGTGTGTGTATGTGTGTGTGTGTGTGTGTGTGTGTGTGTGTGTGTGTGTGTGTGTGTCTGTGTGTGTGTGTGTGTGTGTGTGTGTGTGTGTGTGTGTGTGTGTGTGTGTGTGTGTGTGTGTGTGTGTGTGT
>JBAIZL010000319.1:0-2500 GCA_036971475.1 Prosapia bicincta
TTTCGAGTACTGAAAATTGACTGTCTTTCCTGAACATCCTCTTGGATCGTATCCGTTTGTGTTTCATCCCCTCTTCAAAATTGATTGGCTCCCTTATGACGCTCAAACTCTGGCTAGCCTATGAAATTTTGACGCTTCTCTCACTTTCCTTTTTTGGCTTCGTGGAAATTTGTTGCACTTTCCCACAGGTGCATGTGTTTTTCTGTATTCTCAGGGATTCCTAGTCATAAATCTCCCTGGTCCTTGGATGTCTAGGTAAAGCTTCTCTCCCATGAACGAGGCACGTCTTGGTTTACTTACAATGAACCCCTTTCGAATTATTTTTATTTATGATTTGCAGGTGTGTGCAGTAACTTATTTCGGCCGATAGATGTGACAATAGACTAGCGCTAGCTAGGGATATTTCACAAGTTCAACTAATTTTACCAACAGCCTTCTTAACTTAATGAATATATACATATAAGGCCAGCCATTGAATGTTAGCTCGCATAAATACCAAGTAAGTTTCTTGTTTAAGTACATAAGTGAAAGTGATATATATATATATATATATGTGTGTGTGTGTGTGTGTGTGTGTGCGCGCGCGCGCGTGTGTGTGTGTCGAATTCAAAATATATAAGATTGAAGAAAGTCTTAGCAGAAGCAATTATTATTACTGAAATTAAGAACAAAAGCAATTTAGTTGTATCATGATAGTATAAGAAGTTATACTTGAAATAGTATAAGTAAAATATTTGCGAAACGATGTAGAAGTTGTAGGGTAACATTATATTTGTTGGAACTGAATTTTTAAATAATTTTTTTTACTATGAAGCATTTTACTACTTCTTTTTAAACTCTGTTCCCGGCTCAATTCTAAGACAGTACAATTTGTAGCCAATTTGCCTACCCAGCGCCCGCTTTTCGTCGTTAACAGTATAACATGCGAGTGGATATATATATATATATATATATATATATATATATATATGTATATATATATATATATTATAACGAAATTCATTAAGTTAAGAAGGCTGTTGGTAAAAGTAGTTGAACTTGTGAAATATCCCTAGCTAGCGCTAGTCTATTGTCACATCTATCGGCCGAAATAAGTTACTGCACACACCTGCAAATCATAAATAAAAATAATTCGAAAGGGGTTCATTGTAAGTAAACCAAGACGTGCCTCGTTCATGGGAGAGCTTTACCTAGATATCACGGACCAGGGAGATTTATGACTAGGAATCCCTGAGAATACAGAAAAACACATGCACCTGTGGGAAAGTTCAACAAATTTCCACGAAGCCAAAAAAGGAAAGTGAGAGAAGCGTCAAAATTTCATAGGCTAGCCAGAGTTTGAGCGTCATAAGGGAGCCAATCAATTTTGAAGAGGGGATGAAACACAAACGGATACGATCCAAGAGGATGTTCAGGAAAGACAGTCAATTTTCAGTACTCGAAAGGGTCAAGTGGTATTATTACTCGAGGAGTCATAACGCAGGACTCGAGGGAGAAGTAATGTTCAGTTTTTAGTAAGAATATCAAATTCAAACAAAGTAATGTGTGAATTTAAAGTAAGGGAGAATAATAAGGGAGATTATTAAATAGAAAGTGAGGTATAACGAGGGAGGTTAAAGGGTAACAAGTGATATTAAAATAAGGGAGTGATTAATAAAGTCAGTTAAGGAATAGAAGTATTTCGAGAAATTAAGAAAAGTGAAATTGATAGGAAAATATTACTAAGTGAATTAGTGTCAAGTGCAGTGAAGCAAGGAACCACGCAAGTAATAAGTAATAATTTATTTTCATTATAAAGCCAACTCTTTAAAACCAAAACATTTAAGAACATTTAAACTTTTATAAATTCCTTAAAAAGTCCTAGTTAACTGAAATATAAAATTTATCAAACAAAGTGCAGTAACTTATACACGCCCTGAGATAGCTAAAGAAAGTAAATCTAGAATTGTAAAAAAAATCAATAGTAAATAAGAGTCTTGATGCCTATCGGCAAATATTAGGGTTAGTAAAAGAATTATACGAACTACCTGTAAATGCAATATTGATCTCAGGATAAAATAAATCTGTAATTACAATAGCAAGTAGCTGGATTAATAATTTGAATTCCTAAGAGTAAATATTATCCTGTAGAGAAGCATTAAGTGAAGGTTCGTTATATAACAATTGTCTCCCAACGTGGGAGGCAAGGAACGTTATATAAAAAAATGGCGCCCATCTTGAATGGCTATGGTTTGATAAATTTCAATTAGTGATATAATTAAATTATTTTTTCTAGATTTTGAAGTAATTGTATTAAACTGTTAAATTCAATAAGGTTGGCTTAGCAATAAGAAACTATTTAGTGGATAAGTAAATTATAAATGTAAAACTCTGTCCATATAAAATTCGATAATAATTTTGTGTTAATAACCAATTTTAATTTAGTAAACGTGTGCTGGTGTAAACCAATTGATAACTAGCATATGCTTAGGCGTAGCCAAAGAATTAAGAATAAACAAAG